>JAVLUX010000033.1:34625000-34647500 GCA_032164185.1 Moxostoma hubbsi | reverse complement strand
GATGAAATCACTTACTAGCCTTTACTGTGTAAAGTTATAGCCAATAAGGGATAAAGGGTTATCATATTGTGGTGAGCAGGGCGGAGCCAAGCGGCGTCTGGGCAGAGCGAGGCTGGGAAGATAAGTGGCGAATGACTTTCACCTGCGTGCTACACCGGCCTCGCGTTCCAGCGAGGGGCAGCGGGAGTACTTTAGGAGAAAAGATAGTGGCAGACGGGAGAGAGAGAGATGCGTGAAGCTGTTTGTGTGTAGTGTGTTGAGCTGAAAAGCCAACAGTTTATGTGTAGTGAAGCTGAAAAGCCAACAGAGTTTGTGTTGTGAAGCTGAAAAGCCAACAGAGTTTATGTGTAGTGAAGCTGAAAAGCCAACAGTTTATGTGTAGTGAAGCTGAAAAGCCAACAGTTTATGTGTAGTGAAGCTGAAAAGCCAACAGAGTTTGTGTTGTGAAGCTGAAAAGCCAACAGAGTTTATGTGTAGTGAAGCTGAAAAGCCAACAGTTTATGTGTAGTGAAGCTGAAAAGCCAACAGAGTTTATGTGTTGTGAAGCTGAAAAGCCAACAGAGTTTGTGTTGTGAAGCTGAAAATCCAACCGAGTTTATGTGTAGTGAAGCTGAAAAGCCAACAGAGTTTATGTGTTGTGAAGCTGAAAAGCCAACAGAGTTTGTGTAGTGAAGCTGAAAAGCCAACAGAGTTTATGTGTTGTGAAGCTGAAAAGCCAATCGAGTTTATGTGTAGTGAAGCTGAAAAGACAACAAAGTTTATGTGTAGTGAAGCTGAAAAGCCAACCGAGTTTATGTGTTGTGAAGCTGAAAAGCCAACCGAGTTTGTGTTGAGAAGCTGAAAAGCCAACCGAGTTTATGTGTAGTGAAGCTGAAAAGCCAACAGAGTTTGTGTTGAGAAGCTGAAAAGCCAACCGAGTTTATGTGTAGTGAAGCTGAAAAGCCAACAGAGTTTGTGTTGAGAAGCTGAAAAGCCAACCGAGTTTATGTGTAGTGAAGCTGAAAAGCCAATCGAGTTTATGTGTAGTGAAGCTGAAAAGCCAACCGAGTTTATGTGTTGTGAAGCTGAAAAGCCAATCGAGTTTATGTGTAGTGAAGCTGAAAAGCCAACCGAGTTTATGTGTTGTGAAGCTGAAAAGCCAACCGAGTTTATGTGTAGTGAAGCTGAAAAGCCAACCGAGTTTATGTGTTGTGAAGCTGAAAAGCCAACCGAGTTTGTGTTGAGAAGCTGAAAAGCCAACCGAGTTTATGTGTTGTGAAGCTGAAAAGCCAACAGAGTTTATGTGTAGTGAAGCTGAAAAGCCAACAGAGTTTATGTGTAGTGAAGCTGAAAAGCCAACAGAGTTTATGTGTAGTGAAGCTGAAAAGCCAACAGAGTTTATGTGTAGTGAAGCTGAAAAGCCAACCGAGTTTGTGTGTAGTGAAGCTGAAAAGCCAACAGAGTTTATGTGTTATGAAGCTGAAAAGCCAACAGAGTTTATGTGTAGTGAAGCTGAAAAGCCAACAGAGTTTATGTGTAGTGAAGCTGAAAAGCCAACAGAGTTTATGTGTAGTGAAGCTGAAAAGCCAACAGAGTTTATGTGTAGTGAAGCTGAAAAGCCAACAGAGTTTATGTGTAGTGAAGCTGAAAAGCCAACCGAGTTTATGTGTAGTGAAGCTGAAAAGCCAACAGAGTTTATGTGTAGTGAAGCTGAAAAGCCAACCGAGTTTATGTGTAGTGAAACTGAAAAGCCAACCGAGTTTGTGTTGTGAAGCTGAAAAGCCAACCGAGTTTATGTGTAGTGAAGCTGAAAAGCCAACCGAGTTTATGTGTAGTGAAGCTGAAAAGCCAACCGAGTTTGTGTTGTGAAGCTGAAAAGCCAACCGAGTTTATGTGTAGTGAAGCTGAAAAGCCAACCGAGTTTGTGTTGTGAAGCTGAAAAGCCAACCGAGTTTATGTGTAGTGAAACTGAAAAGCCAACAGAGTTTATGTGTTGTGAAGCTGAAAAGCCAACCGAGTTTATGTGTAGTGAAGCTGAAAAGCCAACCGAGTTTGTTGTGAAGCTGAAAAGCCAACAGAGTTTATGTGTAGTGAAGCTGAAAAGCCAACAGAGTTTATGTGTAGTGAAGCTGAAAAGCCAACAGAGTTTATGTGTTGTGAAGCTGAAAAGCCAACAGAGTTTATGTGTAGTGAAGCTGAAAAGCCAACAGAGTTTATGTGTAGTGAAGCTGAAAAGCCAACAGAGTTTATGTGTAGTGAAGCTGAAAAGCCAACAGAGTTTATGTGTAGTGAAGCTGAAAAGCCAACAGAGTTTATGTGTAGTGAAACTGAAAAGCCAACAGAGTTTATGTGTTGTGAAGCTGAAAAGCCAACCGAGTTTGTGTGTAGTGAAGCTGAAAAGCCAACAGAGTTTATGTGTAGTGAAGCTGAAAAGCCAACAGAGTTTATGTGTAGTGAAGCTGAAAAGCCAACAGAGTTTATGTGTAGTGAAGCTGAAAAGCCAACAGAGTTTATGTGTAGTGAAACTGAAAAGCCAACAGAGTTTATGTGTTGTGAAGCTGAAAAGCCAACCGAGTTTGTGTTGTGAAGCTGAAAAGCCAACCGAGTTTATGTGTAGTGAAGCTGAAAAGCCAACAGAGTTTGTGTTGTGAAGCTGAAAAGCCAACAGAGTTTATGTGTAGTGAAGCTGAAAAGCCAACAGAGTTTATGTGTTGTGAAGCTGAAAAGAGGCCTAATTGTGTGCGACTAAAAATTGCAACGATAAATATCAACGTGTTTTGACAAGCCGGTCCCAGCTTCCTCCTTTCCAGAACTGTTACATTGGTGCCGAAACCCAGGATTGAATCGAAGATAGTACACCTCTTGGCGTCCTCGCCGTTAGCTGAAGTCCTCAAGTCCCTCGCCGGCCTGCGCCACTCCCACCAACAGGCCATGCTTGAGCTTCGACAGGACCAAGATCGGCGCTTCCACAAACAGCGTCACGCATCTCTCTCTCACATCTGCCTCAATTTCTTCTCCTTAAGTACTCCCGCCGCCCCCCCGCTGGAACGCGAGTCCTGTGTGGCACGTAGGTGAAAGTCATTCGCCACTTATCTTCCCGGCCTCGATCTGCCCAGATGCCACACGGCTCCGCCCTGCTCACCACACAGAACCACAGAACCAAAGTGCGTTCGCAGCTGCAGCTGGTTTAATTTACAGTACACTTGGCAAACCTACAGATATATGATGTATGGTCCGGTACTTGTCGGATTGAAAGGACCCTACCTTGTTCTCGCTTCACAGGTTGTGGTTGTCAAATGGTAGTGCTTATGCTGATAATGTTCTGCACTCCACCTGTGACACTTGCTTTGAAATGTTGTACTATTACAAAATCGGGTTTTTTCATCAGGGCTTACAGGAAGTAATGTGTTGAACTCACGGTTATCAGTGATTGATTTCCATTTGGCGCTCCATTCACTCAGTTGATCGACATACTGTCGCTCCACATGGGCACGGTCCTTCATACACGCCATGATGTCCTTACAAGCCTGGTATGACTCTGATGTCCGCCGCACCGTTCGCACATAGTTCCCTGGCTAACGGACACAAGTGAAAGGAAATCAGAAATCAAGTTAAAAAGTCAAAACCTAGTCAGCAGCCTCTATAGGCAGCATTTGAAGGCATCATAGGCTGTACAAAAAGGTATTTAACTGCATTGCCTTCTAAGATAATGGTGGAACGACCTGCCCCTCCCTCTCGTCATCGTCGCCCCGCCTCTTAGGGCTCTTAGGGCGTGCGACCGTTGGACACCACTCATGCGTGGGCCATTCTTCGGACACTTCACCGCCCTTCACGGAGCCCCGTCTGACCGCGAGGATGCCAGATTTCCCCTTTATTTTGAACGCCATTCCTCCTGGACACTTTATTTTCTCCTATTATGGACATTTTATGTTTATTATTATTTCCAAAAAAAGCCTCTCCGAGGCTTGATGCCACACCCTCTGTCTCTTGCTCACCCCGCCAAACTAGTCATTAAAAATTAAGTACGAGTACTTATATATTCTAGTCTATAACAAATGTAACTAAATACTTGTAACCCCTGAATAATGACTAGTAGCAAAGGAACAAGTACTAGCATGTAATAAATAAATAAAACTAGTGATTATTGAATAGATCATTGCGATTATTGGTTTAAATACTAGTATCTAATGATTACTACAAAGATAATAGTCGCTATTGGAAGACTTATTTGTAACTAAGAAGTAAATAATAGTAACATAATTAGATAAAAGTCATCTTTAAGGGAAACTTGTTAAAAGTGCTTGACATATACATAATTGAAGTCTGACGTAATTAGCTGATATCTGAAGCCAGGGCTGGACTGGTAAACTGGCATACCGGGCATTTTCTATGTAGGCCGACGCACTTTGGGGCCGATCAGGGTCGGACTGGCCATCGGGAGAACCGAGAGGGCTGGTGGGTCGCCGCGAAATGTGCCGAATTAGCGTTAAGCTAAAATGAGCCGCCGCGTTATGCAGAATAGACCACAAAATGGCCAGTTGCCATGTGAAATCCCGGGACGATTTCTCGCAAAAAATCAGCAATTTGTTACCAGTGACAATTGAATAGTTACTTTAGAGTACACTAGAGTACTAGTCAGTATTTTGAAATACTATACTTACTATTAACTATAAAATACCAGCTTATAACTTAAAAATAGATACTAGTTAAAAGTGCTTACCATAGAGATACATCATTTTGTCCAAAGTCTAATTCATATTGAATAATCAACCTCAATATAGAGTATTGCATTGTTAGCTTAGCCATATGCTAACGACATACTCGCTTATTAGTTTCCATCTTGGTTAGGATGCTGCCTTAAGCTGCGTTCACACTGCCAGCTAATTTGTCGTTGCATGTCGCCAGTGGCGGGCGGTTTGGTCGCTAGTGGTGTGTGTGGAGAGTCTAAACAGCACTGTTTATTTACAATTAATATTATTATTAAAATATTAGGATCACATGAGCTCTACCATCTTCTCTCGTATTGGCTGTCGCTCCAGAAAGTCGCTCTTCGTTTGCATCAAGTTAAACATTTCTCAACTTTGTCGCGTCGCTGGACATGCCCACAGTCACCAGAGGTCTGGCAGTGTGAACGCAGCTTTAGAAGGCAGCTGCCTTTGTAGTCAACTACGTAGGTTTGCTAAAAACTTTATTCTTACCATCCAGAAACTGAGTTTGTTGAGATCCGCAGGTGGGCCCGTTGAAGGGTCTGCCATGATTTCAACTGGCTGCAAATGAACGAGTCAAAGTCAGTGTGTTACAAGCATTGGTGTGCGTATAGAACATTATACACATCATTTAAGTCCAACGTTGTGTTTTATATTCCACCTTGTCCTTTTTCCAACTCTACTACTGCTCTACTTTGTTGTTACCCCTTAAACTATCAGACTTTCTCTTGACACACAAGGTGAAATTTATTCAGGAGCATCTGGGCTTGTTGATCTGTTTGTCGAAGACATTTCGACAATCCTCCAAGAGGCTTCATGGCAAACAGAGGACCCTGCAGCTGTTAAACATTTGGCACATTTGTGTTTCCCAGAGCTGTTTTTTATTTTTTTTTTCCCATCAAATGTTTTCATCAACATGCAATTTTCATCTTATTTTGACATTCAATTTCTTCTGTGTTTACTGCTTTGTAGTGCAGCTGGACATACTCACCATGCAATGTTTTGTCTAAAACTCTTGACACATTTTCTAAGAAAATGCACAGTGATAACGGGAAACTGACATTTTGCTTCCAAAAGTTAATGTACCCTGAACTCAACCCCATTATGCCGAATTACTGTCAAGCACCATCCCGCATCAAACACTTGCAACAATTCAAATGTGATCACATTTTCCTCTAGTGTGTCTGGTAGCGGGTTCAGGTCCTGTGGAAACCAGGAAGTAATCCAGTTCACATAAACAATGTTGAGCATGATTCGGAGGTTGCACTTTCACTCTAAAATGACATTTGTACTCCTCTGATGTAGGTTTAGGGTTGGGGTTTGGGTCTGGGTGTATGGTTAATAAAATGCAATCCTGTTTAGTTTACTGCATCATTGATAACTAAAAATACTACTCGCTTTGGCGCCACCCTGTGGACATTTCAGGTGGATACTGAAGTTCAAACATGCCCATAAATTTTTTTTATAAATAAAAAATAATTTAAGTAATTGTAGAATCAATAATATTTGAATCGCCTCTGGATTCGTGAGTTTGAATCCAGGGTGTGCCGAGTGACTCCAGTCAGGTCCCCATAGCAACCAAATTGGCCCGGTTGCTAGGGAGGGTAGAGTCACATGGGGTAACCTCCTCGTGGTGGTGATTAGTGGTTCTCTCAATGGGGCGTGTGGTGAGTTGTGTGTGGATCGTGGAGAGTAGCATGAGTCTCCACATGCTGTGAGTCTCCGCGGTGTCATGCACAACGAGTCATGTGATCAGATGCGCGGATTGACGTCTCAGAAGCGGACGCACTGTCCAAGACTTGTCCTCCGCCACCTGGATTGAGGTGAGAAACCGCGCCACCTACTAAGTAGTCAAAATAGGGCATTACTAATTGGGAGAAGAGGGGATTAAAAATAATAATAACAACAATTGAATAATAGAATATTTGAATCGCAAATATCTAGTTATATTTTGGTCACATCGAAATGCATAATTTTTTTAATACAATTTTAATAATAGTAACATTCATAATAAATATAAATCACATTTCTGTCAAAATACCAAAGATTCTACAATCAGTGTCAATACAGGAACTGCAAAGTACATGTCTGTAAGGGTGATGATGTGTGGATTGAAAAAACTGTAATTACCGATGAACATGGCAGGATGATTTCCTGTTTACCTCGTCACTGTTGTCAAGAATTGTGTCTAATTTAAATGGGCTGTGCAACTCATTTAACATGAAAACAGAAAGTTCATCAGCACTGTGCGGGTGAGACCAGTCCCGCTCTGGTCGAATGTGCCAAGCACCATTTCATCACACTTTTAGATGATTTGGCTTCTGGTGTTTCAAATCCGCAGCTTTTATTGGCAGCGCTTGATTGTTTTGCCGTTGGGCCCACCCGGTGCTCCCGATGGCATCCCAAAGCTGGATTCAACCCCAAAGCATTTAGAAAAGGCCACTTGCTACAGTGCAGATAGATGACCAAGAGAGACAAATTACACACACTGTGGTTTCAGTCTTCAAATTTCCCGGACCCCCCAGAAGAGTTAAGAGACCCCCGAGAGCTCTGACTCAGTTTGAGCACTGTGTGGTTTTGTGGATAAAACACAGTGTAACAGGATGCTAACAAGTAAATGTCATAAGCAGCAAGTCCTGCATTAGTTCAGCCAATAGCTTCATTCTAGCTGGATGATCTGTCCCTTTTAAGAGTTCACATAGCAGTGTTTAAGGCGAGATCATTTGCCCACCTGTACTGTGATGCATGTGTGTATGCACGCACATACTGAATGCTTAAAAATGATGCTAATTCCAAAAGTTGAGGATAAAGTTCTGGGCGCTCTCCAGTGAATGCCAGTGTCTCTGTGACTCATCGCATGAGCGTGCAAGACTGAATCTATAGTTAGACCTGATGAGAAACATGTCTGTGCTGTCCGTTTACACGGTTCATCTCTATACGGGAATCTTGTTTATCAATATAGAGGAATATAATCTTTAAATGAAACTTGAAAGATTTTGGAATCATAATGAGGAGATACAAAGCAGCCAATCATTTCTGGCTGACTCTGCATGTGCATGTGCATGTGCATGTGTAAATATATATGTGTTTATGAGCGTACTGTAAGGGCGTGTCTGTGTGTGTTGCTATTGGAATCTGGGAACAGAAATAGAATCCCCCTCCCGAAATTCCAACCACCATTCCAGCGATCCCCAAATAAACGAGAGCTAGAAGGTCATCTTACACACATGCTATTCCCTTTCTGTCTTCACAACACATGCTCTGTGCAAAATACACATACTAGTGCCAGATATGAACTTATTAAGGGCCGGAATTTTGCCTGTGGAATTGATTTTCAGCTGCAGCATGAAGTGTGTGGTCCCTTTATGTCAAATAGTTGATTCAACTCATTTAAACGGTCACTAGAGTTTCTAAACCAGGGTCAGAAATGAACCATGGAATGGGGCAAAAATATTTATATATGGGAGAAAATGCCCCGTAATTAATTGTATTGTTTATATTTGTAAAAGGTGACAAATTCGTTATTATTCTATTCTAAGTCAAGTTATACTCTAAAATAAAATATTAGTTTCAGAGTAACAATTTACAGTGTTATTTACATATGCAGAATATATATCATGAGATTCTATATACATATACTGTATATGTAAATATGCAAATGTATATCAATGTAAAAGCTTATGATGTTATTTTAATGTATATTTGCAGCTTATGTAGACTGAGAGATTATGTAGCAGTTTAATATTGAGATTTAAAGACTATTCTTCTGTTTTAAAAAATAGATATAATTTGTTGAAATATAAAGATTTGAATATATATATATATTATATATATATATATATATATATATATATATATATATATTCATAATATATTATATATATTTCTTTCCTCCCAACAAGCATAAAACCTGTTGTGTATAACAACACATATATTCATGCATTTGTAAATACATATAAATATGAAAAAATAATAGTAATATTAATAATAATCCAGATAAACAATGCCTAAGTCATAAAATAATGTATAAACATTTGAATAATTATATAGACAAAAATAATTAAAAAGTAACACAAAAATATATATACTTTAAACAACACAACTCTATATGTTTCTATATATGATTATTGTGTGTTCGTATATAATCAGCCCTTGCCTTCCCTCATGTGACCCATGTGACCCATGTGACCCATACACGCTGTAGTGGTCTTCACATCAGAACTTATATATATATACACACACACACACACACACACACACACCAATCAGTCACAACATTAAAACCACCTGCCTAATATTGTGGAGGTCAAAGTGCATAAAATCATGCAGATACAGGTCAGGAGCCTCAGTTAATGTTCACATCAACCATCAGAATGGGGAAAACTGTGATCGCAGTGATTTGGGGCGTGCCATGATTGTTGGTGCCAGACGGGCTGGTTTGAGTATTTCTGGGATTTTCACACACAACAGTCTCTAGAATATCTCTGAACGCTGTTTATGAGAGGCAGGTTGGCGCTGATTTGGCGACACGAGGGGAACCTATACATACAGTATATATAGCCCAGATTTGTTTTGTGTGTTAATGACTTATAGTTCCATTTAATCAATATACATACATATATATATATACATACATATATATATATATATATACATACATATATATATATATATATATATATATATACACATACATATATATATATATATATATAATGCTTAGATATAGCTGATATATTATGGTTAGAAAAACAAAATCTCAAAGCCCTGATAATCAAATACAAAGGGCAAATGTTGCTCTTTAATACTAAATAAGTACATTTCTGAACTAATCTAAACATATAACTAAAACTACAACAAAACTTCTTTAAGATGGACTAATTTTGCCCCGAGCCTTTTCATTTCTTATTATGATGCATCTATACTGATTTCAGATACAACACACATACATTAGAATAAGATTATAAGCGACACATTTTCATGTCATAATTATCCAGGACAGCGACAAGACAAGACTCAAAGACAGTATGCATGAAAGCAGCATTGCTCATTTAACTTATGAAACATATTTTAATGTTTTAGTTTTTATAACTGTAACAATCCACACAGAGCGCGACAGACTGAATCTGTGCATGTGTTTGCACTTTATTACTGTTGATATGACATTTCCAGCCAATGACAGCCTTGTGTGACACACATCCAAAAACAAGCAGTTTTTATGAGCTCATATTAATGGAGACTTCATATTTGTACTTTTAAAATGTAGGTGTTACACTGCAGGACTAATAAAGTAAACGGCAAAAGATCTTCTAAAATGGTGAATGGTTACAGCACCTAACATTATAAAGTTTACCTTTACATTCATATACATTTAAACCAGATTTCTTGTTATATCAGGACGTGCTATTAGTACTAAACTAACTAAACACATATACAAAACAAACACACTGAGAAAAGTCTTAAGCAAGTCTTACCTCTCACCCAGAGGCTTTTCCTTCCAATCTTTGGCTTGTTTTGCCTCCTTTAGTATCCTTTACTTCTCTTCCATGTCTGTCTGTCTGCCTCAATCAGCTGTTGTGGAGCTGCATATGTACACACATGCATGTGTGTCTCTCTCTCTCTCTCTCTCTCACACACACACACACACACACACACACACACACACACACACACACACACACACACACACACACACACACACACACACACACACACACACACACACACACACACACACACACACTCTCACACACATTCTCTCTCATCTTGGTGTAAATGAATTGTCAGGTGTGAAAGCTAAGTGTGTTTCAGAATGTGAGAGTTATGTCAGCTCTCTGCCAATCACAGCTCGGAGCGAAAAACTGTTGACAAGTGAAGCATTTAGCGCATGTTAAAAAGCAAACACATCACTCTGCATTTGATTGAACACAATTCACATTTGCATTTCAAAATCTACAGTTTTTACAGTGTTTTATTGGACTCAAAATAGCAACATTGCTCAGTGAGTTTGAATGTTGTCACTATTGTTTTATATCAGAGTTCATCACCTTGACTACCGGAGTATTGATGTACCTGAAGTTGCCCTTACTTTATACTTTATACTGCTTACATAAACAAAAACAACAAATATGCATAACAGTACTTGATATGTAATGATAAGCAAGTTAAACAATAATGTGCAATGTTGTTGTCCCCATCACGACCTCATTATGCGCATCGTTGATGCAGCAAGTGTCATCCGATATTTATATCAAAAATAAAATATTTTATTTGTAGGGACTGATCATATACACTCACCTAAAGGATTATTAGGAACACCTGTTCAATTTCTCATTAATGCAATTATCTAATCAACCAATCGCATGGCAGTTGCTTCAATGCATTTAGGGGTGTGGTCCTGGTCAAGACAATCTCCTGAACTCCAAACTGAATGTCAGAATGGGAAAGAAAGGTGATTTAAGCAATTTTGAGCGTGGCATGGTTGTTGGTGCCAGACGGGCCGGTCTGAGTATTTCACAATCTGCTCAGTTACTGGGATTTTCACGCACAACCATTTCTAGGGTTTACAAAGAATGGTGTGAAAAGGGAAAAACATCCAGTATGCGGCAGTCCTGTGGGCGAAAATGCCTTGTTGATGCTAGAGGTCAGAGGAGAATGGGCCGACTGATTCAAGCTGATAGAAGAGCAACTTTGACTGAAATAACCACTCGTTACAACCGAGGTATGCAGCAAAGCATTTGTGAAGCCACAACACGCACAACCTTGAGGCGGATGGGCTACAACAGCAGAAGACCCCACCGGGTACCACTCATCTCCACTACAAATAGGAAAAAGAGGCTACAATTTGCAAGAGCTCACCAAAATTGGACAGTTGAAGACTGGAAAAATGTTGCCTGGTCTGATGAGTCTCGATTTCTGTTGAGACATTCAGATGGTAGAGTCAGAATTTGGCGTAAACAGAATGAGAACATGGATCCATCATGCCTTGTTACCACTGTGCAGGCTGGTGGTGGTGGTGTAATGGTGTGGGGGATGTTTTCTTGGCACACTTTAGGCCCCTTATTGCCAATTGGGCATCGTTTAAATGCCACGGCCTACCTGAGCATTGTTTCTGACCATGTCCATCCCTTTATGGCCACCATGTACCCATCCTCTGATGGCTACTTCCAGCAGGATAATGCACCATGTCACAAAGCTCGAATCATTTCAAATTGGTTTCTTGAACATGACAATGAGTTCACCAATAGAGCATCTTTGGGATGTGGTGGAACGGGAGATTCGTGCCCTGGATGTGCATCCCACAAATCTCCATCAACTGCAAGATGCTATCCTATCAATATGGGCCAACATTTCTAAAGAATGCTTTCAGCACCTTGTTGAATCAATGCCACGTAGAATTAAGGCAGTTCTGAAGGCGAAAGGGGGTCAAACACAGTATTAGTATGGTGTTCCTAATAATACTTTAGGTGAGTGTATATCGGCTGCCAATATTTATTACTGACCAAATTGAAACCATAGGCATATTGGTTACAAGTGTGAAAACGCAGATATGACAAACCGATGGTTTATTTATAATTAATTAGTTACACACTTTGTAAAAACTCTGTTTGCACTTCTAAGAACATTTAATATTTAATTGCTGTTCTTTCTCGTTCTTATGTTAATGCGGAAAAAACGCCATAAACAGACGTGACAGAAAGCAACACTTATCTATCGGCTACATGATGAGTGAAACCATCTAAAATGCTTTTTAACCAACTTTTTGACTTCGGGCATTTTCCCGATGGGCCGACGCACTTTGGGGCCGATCAGGGGTGGACTGGCCATCGGGAGAACCGAGTGGGCTGGTGGGTCGGCCATGAAATGTGCCAAATGGGCCGCAATAAGCTAAAATGAGCCGCCGCGATATGCAGAAAATATGGGCCAGTTGCCATGTAAAATCCCAGGCCAATTTCTATTCCCAGTCCAGCCCTGGGTATGATATACATATTATATATAAGTATATTAATGCTGCACGACTGACTGAATTATGATTGAAATCGCAATATGGACTTGCATTATAACTAAACATTGAAAGGCTGCGTTTCTGCATTGTGTGAGCACACAGCGCCCTCTAGCGGTCTCGATTGCATTATCCATTGCCCATTATACCACTATAATACAGAACTTATAAATGGGATTATGTTCCTATGGTTTAAACTTTTTATTGTTCCATGATGTGGTTGGCATTTCCATGGATGTGGATCGGCATTTCGGTTAGAAGACACGGATATAGTAATGCGCTTTGTAAAAACTCACAAATAATAATAGCCAATATACAGGACTGGACTGGGAAGAGAAATCGGCCCAGGATTTTACATGGCAACTGGCCCAAAGGATGGGGGGATGGGGGGATGGGGGGGGGGGGGGTGGGGTCACACCGTGGCTGCGTTTTGTGCTCCTTTCTGCATAACGCGGCGGCTCATTTTAGCTTATCGCGGCCCATCCGGCATGTTTCGCGGCCGACCCACTGGCCTGCTCAGATCTCCCGATGGACAGTCCACCCCTGATCAGCTCCAAAGTGTGTTGGCCCACCGGGAAAATGCCCAGTATGCCAGATTACCAGTCCAGCCCTGCCGATATATGTAGAAAGGTTAGCACTCCTAAGAACATTTAATATTTAATTGCTATTCTTTCTTGTTTTTATATTAATGTGGTGGAATATAACACCATAAACGGAGATGACAGTAGTGAAAATGGCCCTTACCTACAGGCAATATGAGGGAAACCATTAAAAATGCTTTAAAACCAGCAGACTTTGACTTTTGAGGGTACATGATTGATTGAATTAAGGTTGAAATTGCTATATGGACTTGTGCTACTACGAAACCTTAAAAAACTGCGTTTCTGCATTGTGTGAGCAAGCGGCGCCCTCTAGCGGTTTGGATGTCATTATTCATTGTCCATTAAAATACAGAATTTAAAAGGGGTTTTTGTTCCTTTGGGTTAAACGTTTTATTTTTCCATGATGTGGTTGACATTTCCATGGAATTGCCCAACATATGCAAAGTATGAATTTGTAATGTTCAATTATATACAGTACATACATGTGAGTTCGGTTATTTTCTTAACAATCATCACATTACAATATTTATGTTAATTGTTACAATAACAATGTTAATTGTTTACTTTATTGTGTATATATATATATATATATATATATATATATATATATATATATATATATATATATAAAACAAACTATGAATGTCAGTACATAAAATAATCTGATTAATTTTGTATCTTCAGAAGTTTTAACAAATGTATGTTCTTCAATAAACATTTTATTGACGGGAGTTGTTGAAATAAGACAAGAAATGTTAGTTTACACTTTTTTTTTTTTGCAGTTTTTAGCATTTATAGATATTTTTAGCCTGTATTATTTTTGTTATGTAGCTTAATTCATTTTCAACAATTTCATCTTGAGATAACTATAGTTACTGTGTTAAAACCATGATCAATTTTACCAGTTACTATGTTTTTACAACAAATATCAGAGTTAAACTACCGCATGGTTAATTTTCAGAAGGGATAAAGCTATTGGGCATCCTAAAATAATTGCGCAGGAAAGCAATTTTGCTTCCTGTCCTACAGAACAGTTCATGTTTTGAGTACTTTAATGCAGTAGAGTTCAACCAAAAATAAACAGGAATAAATTCAACAATAGAATAATTATAATTTATTCAAACATCTTAAGCAGAGCTTATGTTATCATCATATTCATCAATTAATGTACAGAACAATAGAAATATCTGACATATATATATATATATTCCTTTAATTCTGCATACATTTCCACACACACATATATAGTATATATATATATATTTCCTTTGTTCCTATATCCTTAAATATATTCTCAAATGAAATGGAGTTATGCATTACTCCTATAAAACAACCACTGCCATAGCAAACACACACACGCACACACACGCACACACGCACGCACACACACACACACACACACACACACACACACACACACACACACAGTCTGTATTAGGGTACGTGTGTGTGTTTGTGTAGGCTGAACAAAGCTCACTGAAGCAATAGAAACGATGGGTTCTTTAATTGTGTTCTGATCTTTGGAAGACTGATTCTGCTTATGGTATTAAAATGCTTAAATACTTAATCCCTATATGGTACTGTAATTATAGGAAATATGTTGTTGTTGTTGTTGTTGTTTTTAGAGCTTTTACTGTTTTAAGTCAACATGAAATACTGTTTGCAACCCATTACACTTCTGTAATCTGATGCATTTCTGATTGCAACTAAATACTAGATACTAAATGAGTAAAAAACGTTTGGCAGGACTTGAATTTTATCCATTAAGAATCGATTGGATTGTAAAAAAATGGTCTCTAAATGACAGGTGGTTGAAGGGGAGGGACTGAAAGTAAGTATCGTCCTTTATTATATTTGAAATGAACGTTTTTTTTGTTCGTTTGGAATGACATGCACCGTTGAATCGTGCAGAATAAGACCTGGAATGAGTATTAAGGAAGTAAACAGGGTCATTTTGGATTTCATGTCGACTTCAGTTATGGTCATTATCATATGAATCAAAGCCTGCACGTCGTGATGCTAAAATATGCACAATAGCCTCATTTTGTGAATATAATAATATCATATTACTAAAATCCTTCACGTTTGATCTTGCCAAAAACAATGAAAGAAGTACATTCTCTCTGTCTGTCTCTGAATGGCTCTGGACGTTTGTCATCCTAGCTTCAACTGGGAGGACAAGCGTGCTCAGAAGAAAAAGAGGGAGAAGATTGCTTTGCTTTCACTCCGTGAGTGTTCGCGCTGCACGCGTTTCCATGCCAGTTTCTCCTTTGCAATCCTCCACATCCAGTGCGTGTCCTTCAGCGGACGTCTTTCCCTTTTCGTCTGTATAACCCTATTCTTTCTATCCTCTAACTGACTGTCTCTCTAAATCTCTCTAGCTCTGTGTCCCCTCGTCCCTCATGCGTTCGTTCTGCCCATCAGAGGAAACAGTGGAGACAGAGAAAGCAGAGGAGAGCCTAGAAAAGATGGAAGGGGGGGAAAGAAAAACAAAAGAAAAGAAAAGGAGGCAAAGCATGAGGTAAGAAACAAAAGTGCTGGATATTCTGATCATCTATAGACTTAGATGAAGAATTTGGCACAATTACAGTTATGTAAGTGCTTGGTATGTAATTATAGGTCACATCAGGTTGTGGTATTTCAAATAATTGCCATGCTTAACAAATGAATGAGGTGTAACTCAATGGATTGGATGATTTTGAGTCATTTATCCTTAAATGGAACATGAAAAATCATAACTGAATGCATTTATGTTCATATACACTACTAGTCAATAATCTAGACACATTTTCGACTGAATTTATGTTCCTCGTGATCTTAAAATCACATTTGATCATAAGGCGTATGCTAAAAGGCTTGACCTTTGATTTGTGGACAGCTATAACTTGATATGTATTTACTCGATAGTGTAGGGAAAGCAGTCAACAAGTGTCCAGCGCTCATGCGAACTACTTCAATATTGTTTAAAAAGCATCTCAGAATGCACCTAATCAAGTTGCTTGAGGGAATGCCCATATTTCATAGTTTTGTTGACTTTGCTATTAGTCTAAAATGTGGAAAATAATGCTAATAGGGGATGAATATGAATAGGTGTGTCCAAATACTTGACTGGTAGAGCAAAGTAAAACTATATGTTTACGTGTAGGAAAATAAAATGAGTTTTGTTATTAGATTTGTGATGAAATCTTCCTTTTTTAACTAAACTTCACTGTAGGCGTACAAAAACATTGAGGGCAGAGTATTTATTTACTTAGCTGCAGGCAGAACTATCCATGCAGAGCAAAATTTATATGAAACAATGGACCATTTCTAGAAAAAAATAGTACTTTTCAAGACTTCTACTTAAAGGAATAGTTCACCCCTATAAAGGAAAGTCCTGTCAGCACCTACTCAGCCTCATGTTGTTCCAAACCTGTGCGGCTGTGGCTCAGGTGGTAGAGCGGGTCGGCTACCAATTGCAGGGTTGGAGGTTCGATTCCCGGCCCACATGACTCCACGTGCTGAAGTGTCCTTGGGCAAGACACTGAACCCCGAGTTGCTCCCAATGGCAGACTAGCGCCTTGCATGGCAGCTCTGCCGCCTTTGGTGAATAAATGTGAATGTATGTGTGAATGGGTGATTGGGACGCAGTGTAAAGCGCTTTGGTAACCTCTAAGGTTAAAAAAGCGCTATATAATTACAGACCGTTTACCAATTTGTTTGTTTGTGGAACACAACAGGAGATATTAAGCAGAATGTTAGCCTCAGTCGCCATTTTCATTGTCGTTAACATTCTGCCTGGTGTCCTTTTGTGTTCCTCAGAGGAAAGAAATTCACACGGGTTTAAAACCAAATGAGGTTGACTAAATGATAACAGAACTTTGAATTTTCCTTTTCAGTGAACTATTTCTTTAAATAGCTGTTATTCAGAAAATGAATCATCTTTCCCTCGCTACATCAGTCGATTATGCTCTCCAATGTTCCTTGTCGTAAGCATCAGGCACTCATCTGAATTAATCTACACTTTAATTCCCCTTCCTCTTTTCTGTCTTCCTCTATCTCACCTGTCCGTAAGTCTCTTAAGCGCACGTTCAATGTTCATGCGATGTCCGACCCGACTCACGCCCAGATCCAGGAAGTCCTCTTTCGTCAGAGATGGCAGGTGGGAGCCGTCAATCTCGTTGTCGAGAAAACGCTCCCGGTGCTCTGCCAGATTCAGGTAAGTCAGCCAATCAGCAACATCGTATTTGCTCCAGTAGGGGAGGGGCTTGGATACAAAGGGCTGATTGGGTTGAGAAGGAGTTAGGGGTGGGTAATTCATAAAAGAAGGGGAGGAGCCTCCAGAGAGGAAGTTGGTAGGGGAGAGAGAGCTGGAGACCAGTGCGGGGTTCAGAGGAGCCACAGGGGATGGGAGCGGGAACAGAGGAGAAGTTTGGGAGAAAAAGTGGTCTGATAAATGATGGGCGACTGCTAGAGGTGGTGTTAAAGGGGGTTGTATTTCATAGGGAGAGCCGTAGAGTGGCGTAGATGGAAATAGAGGGAGTGAGGATGGTCGTGGGGGTCCGGGTTGTGGGTGGTCCGAGCAGGAGATGAGAGGACTCGGCGCTCGGCGACGCTGCGTATACGAATGCGATTCTGAACGGCACAACTCCGGCCCCGAGAACTGAAACTCTGAAGCTTTGCCGCGATACTTTGAACGATGTTTTGGAGACAAGGGATAGGGGGAATAGGAAGGAGAGAGAGGAGAGTGGGACACAGAGGAAGGAGAGAGAGGTGGATGCGAGAGAGATATTGGAGAAATGGGTGGTTGGGGTAACGATGGAGGAGAGAGGGGTGCGTGAGCGAGGGAAAGGGGAGACAGCGGGACATGAGGCAACGACGGAGGGGACAGAATCCCGTGAGTAAAAGAAATAGGAGAATTCGATGGAGTCCAGTCTTTGAGAGGTGGTGGAGCTGGGGCTGGGGTCAGAGGTAGTGGGGTGGGAGTTAAGACTGGGTTTAGTGAGGTCACGGGGAGTGGAGATGAGGGTACAGGGTTAGGGTTAAAAGCTGCAGCTGGGCAGTTAGATGTTAAAGAGTTAGCGGGAAGGTTTGGAGAGAAGGAACGCTGGAGAGGGTGCACAGAGGTGGGAAGGAGGGGTGCGCAGCCGGAAGAATCACCTGAAAACCTGCGAAATAGAAAATACAAGAGTGTGTACAACTGTAGGTGACAAAATATGTAATCAACAAGATGAGTGGTGCTTGTTCATGCAAAACTCAAGAAAGTGATATGGATGGTTACTAGGGCATTGCACGGGTTTTCTGAGTGGTTTCTTACTAGTTCAAGTCAAAAGAGCCAACCCCTCTATACTATTCTGGTCTCTAGATACGGCTTGATATGGTCCCTTTTTCAAAAGAAGTCTAGGGGATCATTTTGCCAGTTTTTTGTTCATCAGGAGAAAATCTTACATCTGATCACTTAGAAAAGTAATAACACACATCTGCACACCAAGCCGCATGATTTGAGGTGTCCATGATTTCATGTTGGTAGCACAAAAAGTTTAAACAGCATCAAAGTTTAATAATTTGGGTTAGGTGTTTGTCTTAATCCTTATGTTGCTAGATTTCTCAGAAAACAAGTCTTATGTAAACTGGAAAACACTGAGTAACAAATCATTTTTTTGCAGTGTAGTAGTAATGCTTGCGTTCATTGAAGTTTATGAAATAGGGCATTTTTGTTAATAAACTTGCACTTGTCCATGTTGAACTTACACATTTATAGGGTTATAGTACCCAAGTAAGAGCTAGAGTATGTTTGCGTGTGTGTGTGTGTGTGTGTGTGTGTGTGTGTGCGTGTGTGTGTACAAGATGCCCTACCTACGATTTTGCTGTAGCCCCTGATCCTGCCAACCACCAAACTGTTGTAGTTTACTGCTCAGTTCATTAATAATACTGGCTTTAACACTGGAGAGAGGAGAGTTCAGACGGCGATCCATAAACGGTATCATCTTCACTGCAGTATCACTTCCTCTTCCCAATTCATGCTCTTCCCTCAATCTGTACATGTCGGGAGCGGTGCTAGCCTGCCGCTGTAGTGACGGTCCGGTCCGCCCATTCTCTGCATGTCCATGATACTTTGATATGTTGTGCGTTTGTGTTTTGGTGAGTGGAAGGATTGGAGGTTTGGATTTGTGCATGTGTGTTTTGTTCTGAGTGCTGTTTGCTTTTTGAGCAAATTTCTCTGAGCGAGAAAGTGTAGAATCAAGAGACACTCGTCTGTCGCCTTGAAACCCATCACCAACAATCCCACTCTCCATGCTTTCTCGCCTTATTCCTGCTCTTTCCTTCTCTTGGCCTCCTTCCCTTTCCCTCATAAGGTTTTCCATGTGATGATCACTGCTGCTGTGACTATCCAGTTCTTCAATTCCAGAATCCACCACAGATTCAGGCCAATCACGGCCCTTCTGTTCCGGTGGAAATCGGTCACCTGCGACCAATGACACGCTTTCCAAAGGCATTGTTGTGGTGACGGTTACTGCAGTTGCAGGCATGGTTTGATATGAAAGAGACACATTGCTTTGGCCTTGCGGTTGGTAGAACAGCGGGAGAGGCCGATGCGGAGGGTCAGATGACGAAGGTGGGGCAGAAGGTGAACTGGAAGTTGGGAAAGATTGCAGAGAAGGAAGAGATGGGGAAAGAGCAGATTGAGTAAGATTGGCCACCTCACTGTCATAAGATGTAAGACTAGATGCAGCAGAGTCTCCCGCTTGTGGGGAATGTAAAGGTTGGCTGGTGTTCGTATGTTGTGGAGGTTGGGAATAAACTGGAGGTTGGGATTGGGATGGATTTGGGACTGGTATTTTTGGACACAACTGGGTAGAGGGTATCCGAGGATTTGTTGGGAAAAGAAATGGATGTACAACTGCTGAAGGATGGACCAGGGTCTGCTGAGAGTCAGCTTGAGTGTTGACTGGTAGGGACATGGAGTCTTGGGAGGGTTTGGGCAGCGTTTGCATGGACTCCTTGAGTGACTGGGATTCTGAAAGCTCCTGCTGTTTATTATATTCCGTCATTCCGCGCATGTCTAGTTCAATCCCGTTGGCAAACTGGATTGGGGGTGGAAGAGGCTCTGCAAACACAAACTCATCGTCCACATCCACAGAAGGTGCTGGAGGTGGAAGCATCATTACATCTCGATCTCCTAGATTTCCTCCTCTCTTTGGATCTTTCTCTACCTCCCTCTCCATTCCACTCTCTCTATCCCTGTCTCCCATCTTCTGTCCTGCCCTATCTGTCTCCTGGGCATTGCTAATAGGACTTTTGCCAGCTCTGCTGAGCTCACTCTCCTTGCCTGGAAAGGATGGCCTGCGGGGCGGGGGCTTGGGTGGTATCCTCTTGTGCCCTTCTCTTTCTCTGTCCCTCAGGTAAGTCTGGTACTGGCTAGTTCTGTTGTCCCTGTCCTGAAGGTTAGTGTGATACTGATTTACTTGATTTTCTGTGAACCGCACCTTGGTAGCCCCTCTTTCCTCTCTATCCACTACATTCTGTTCATTCCATTCCAAACTTCCTGTCCCACCACCACTAAAACGTAGCATCTGAGGAGTCTGGGGGCGACTCTGTGGGACTGGCCCACCTGATGTTGGAGAGGCACCACTAAGGTAGAGTGAGGTTTGAGATTGGTAGATATAGAAGGGAGGAACTTGCTTCTGGTTGGGAGACGAGACAGCGGAAGGAAAGACACCAGTGCTGGACAGCTGGCGACCAAAGTGTCGTTCCTCTTTACGTGTACGATGATCGTCTTTCAGCGCTCGTTCCCGTGCTGCCAGTGCTAGTCCAAGAGGGCTTGTTGGGTCTAAAACCTTTCCCGTCAGTGGGTGGATGAAGGTAGTGGCCTGATGAGGTGTAGCAGATGCATACTGCGGCAACCCAAATGCAGGCGGCATGCTTAAGGCATCACCAGAGATCAAGCCCTCATCGATAGATTTGGAAGGGCGTAAACGAGCAGAGGAGCTAGTCTCAGCTGATGTCCGAGTAGACTCCTGCTCATCTAAAATGTCCTCCTCGGAGGAATAGTAGAAAGAGGCGCTTCTCCGACGGGAATCACGGTAATGCTCGCGTTCACGCTGTGCTGTGCTCCTGCCTAGAGATTCCAGCTTTGGCGGTATATTGGGTGGTTGGGGTGGAATGGGTGTAGGAGCAGTAACTGGGTTTTGAGGCTTGCCCTCCTCCTGCACTGCATTAAGCTCAGAAGGGGGCTCTGTATCCTCGCTGCTCGCGCGGCTGCTGTGACCAGAGCTGCTAGTAGATGGAGCTTTAACAATAATCGTCGGGATTGAAATTGAACTTTTTTCCACTCTGTTTGTCGTCTCCTCCACCTTGCGTTGTTTAACCAACAGCCCTTTCCCACCCTGCCGACCTGCATTCTTGGCAACCACTTGGTTCCGCTGTGCGGTGGACTGCTTGGCACCCACATCAGAGGGAGGCGTGGCGTTGCTATAGCCACGCCTTAGGCCACCTATTCTTGCTCCGCTAATCTTGCTGGTATCAGTTTCCGCCTATATCAAAACATTTTGATTATTGTATCATGGTAGCATGTCTCGCCATTGACAATAAAGAAATACAAATCTGATATGGGCTTTTCACACTTGAAAAGGTGTCATTCAAAATCCTGGGTTAATGTAATCCTCCTGGGTAACATTGTTCCATGTTTCATACTGTTTATACTTTAGTTAGGTTCAGTAATTAATCCTGGGTATTCTGGTTATGAGATCTTACACTGTATGTGTGTAATCCTGGGTTAATGTACTTAAATGCAATTGCTGTTCAGTTTCTGATTGGTTGTCTGTTGCTTAACAATGGGCCATTGCAATATAACTCTACATCATTTGACTGTATAACTTTGGCACCATGATTTGGGGTTAGCACCACAGATGTTTCATAACTAAGGGTTAAAAGGGCCAGCCCTTTTTGGAATTTATATGTGTGAAACGCTGCTTAAACCAGGATTAATTGTAGCTTTAACCTGCGGTAAAATATGGCATTTTTTATGGCTACAAGTACAGTTCTTATCTACTGGAATGGGAAAATACCAAAATCTCCAAAAAGGTTGACCAAGATTATGTACTTCTTTAGCTAAGATCACACACACACACACACACACACACACACACACACACACACACACACACACACACACACACACACTGTTTTTGAGGCTTGCCTAGCTGATTCACATATGCTTTCTCAATGAAAA
>JAVLUX010000033.1:34607500-34620000 GCA_032164185.1 Moxostoma hubbsi | reverse complement strand
GCGGCTAGAATCTCGTCCAGCTTATCTGCGGATGCAAAAGGAGCCGAGTGAGAAATAAAAGAGAATATTATGATAGAAATCATGAAAGTTGAAATCACATCCTTGAAGTTAAAAAAAAAAGAAAGAAGCTTTCTTACTGAGAGCCATTTGATACACACTCCTCTTCTTCTCGGGAGCTTGTGAGCTTTCTGTGTGATCTGAGCATGGAAAAATCACATCAACAAATACTCGACATCTTCGTGCACATCAGCAAACAGTGTTAACCTGACCAACTAGTGGCAGTCACAATGCACGCACGTGCACACACTGAAAAATGAAGTCACCTGGTTTCTCCTTCCATGGTGAGGCTGAAATAATGAAGTTATATGAAGCATATATGACAGATACACACAATGTTTTCACAAGATTAACAGCTGAATGTTCAATTGGATAATACAATGTTTTTATGTTTGTATCATTTACTATTATTCCCTTCTAACAGAGTTTAGCATCTCTTTAACCAATAGCCAGCAAGTGTGTACCTTTCTAATTTTTCTACAAAAGTTAGGACATATGCCATATATTTCTAGTTGTCATGGTAACAGAGCAGATAGCTGACAGATGAGCCAACAAAACATTATATAATGTCGTTGATAAGAAAACTTTTATATTAATAAATACATCCTGCATTTTATTGCCAAAGAAAGCCAACAACCTCCAGTGGGCAGCACATGGGCGAGCTAACGGCACATTGTACTATATTGTGATGTATATATTGGGCCAACAGACTTGCATAAACTGCATGAGGGTGTTAATAACATTTTATTTTAAACATGTCAATATTTCAACCCAAAATAAGAAAGAAGTAAAAAAGAAAATATATTTTTCATAAAAAGATTCTGGTCCATTTCAGGACCATTCAAATTTTTTTTATTTACAATTAAGCAAAATTTTCCACAATTTTCATTACTGCAATGCCAAAATATTTGATTATCAATACTGCAATGCAATAAAATATAAATATAATTATTTTACTGCCATGCAAAAATATTAATATTTTAACTAGGGCTGTCAATTTAACTTAATTTGGTGTGACAATGAACAATATATATTTTACAGCCTTAATACATTTATGTTAATGTTAATTAAGATAAATACAATAGTTAATGTTAGTACTTAGTGCATTAACTAAAGTTAACATATTCAACTTTTGATTTCAAAAATGTATTACTATGTTGAAATTAACATTAACCAAGTCTAATAAGTGCTGTTAAAGTGTTGCTCATTGTTTGTTAACTAATACTGTTTAGTAATGTTAACAAGTGGACTCATATTGTAAAGTGTTTCTGAATACTGACTGAAAAGCCTGTAAATGAGCAGAGAAAAAGAGAGAATGCACAGACCTTTCTCCACTGTGTGACAAGAAAAGAGAAAGACAAACAGGCACAACATCAGTCAAAAAGGATCATTAAGATGACTGAATGTGTGATATCAGACAGTTTTAGGACAACGGCAAATACTTAGTCAACTAACATGTGTTGTATGTGTGTATGGATTTTAAAAATGTGTGTATATTGCTTTGAAAAGTTTACCCATCTCCTCCAGTTCTGAAGTCATAGATTTGGAGCGTAGAGCGATGGCCGGAGGGGTTAGCCGCTTACTTTGCTGGGAAACTACAGAGAGACCGAGTGTTATTAATAACACATGCACACTTAAACACATACGCTGCTAGAACAGCACAACCAAGGCAGCAATTCTTTATATTTATACACACATTCACTCCAAGTAATTCATCTACGAATCTGTGCTAATACAAATCTCTATCGCCCTCTTGAGTACTTGAGTACTTGAGAATGTGAGTACTTGAGTACTTCAGAACATGAGTACATGAGTACTTGAGTACTTGAGTACTTGAGAGCTTGAGAACTTGAGAACTTGAGTACTTGAGTACTTGAGTACTTGAGAACTTGAGTACTTGAGAAATTGAGAACTTGAGAACTTGAGTACTTGAGTACTTGAGTACTTGAGAACTTGAGTACTTGAGTACTTGAATACATAAGTACATGTGTACATGAGTACATGAGTACTTGAGAATTTGAGTACTTGAGAACTTGAGTACTTGAGTGCTTGAGAGCTTGAGTACTTGATAACTTGAGTACTTGAGTACTTGAGTACTTGAGTACTTGAGTACATGAGTACATGAGTACTTGAGAATTTGAGTACTTGAGTACTTGAGAACTTGAGTACTTGAGAAATTGAGAACTTGAGTACTTGAGTACTTGAGTACTTGAGAAATTGAGTACTTGAGAAATTGAGAACTTGAGTACTTGAGTACTTGAGTACTTGAGAACTTGAGTACATGAGTACTTGAGTACTTGAGAACTTGAGTACTTGGGAACTTGAGTACTTGAGTTATTGAGAAATTGAGAAATTGAGAACTTGAGTACTTGAGTACATGAGTACATGAGTACTTGAGTACTTGAGTACTTGAGTACTTGAGAACTTGAGTACATGAGTACTTGAGAACTTGAGTACATGAGTACTTGAGAACTTGAGAACTTGAGTACATGAGTACATGAGTACTTGAGAACTTGAGAACTTGAGTACATGAGTACTTGAGTACTTGAGTACTTGAGAACTTGAGTACATGAGTACTTGAGAACTTGAGTACTTGAGTACATGAGTACATGAGTACATGAGTACTTGAGAACTTGAGAACTTGAGTACTTGAGTACTTGAGTACTTGAGAAATTGAGAACTTGAGAACTTGAGTACTTGAGTACTTGAGAACTTGAGTACATGAGTACATGAGTACATGAGTACATGAGTACTTGAGAACTTGAGAACTTGAGTACTTGAGTACTTGAGTACTTGAGAAATTGAGAAATTGAGAACTTGAGTACTTGAGTACTTGAGTACTTGAGAACTTGAGAACTTGAGTACTTGAGTACTTGAGAACTTGAGTACTTGAGTACTGAGGTTTGTTACTACCACATTAAAAGTATGTACAACGACTGATCCCACGTTGGCAATACATTGGCGAAGCATTCACGTTTGTGTTTGCATACTTGCGTAATTGAGAGTATGCTTGTGACCTTAAAGTCCTCAGTGAACTCTGACCTTTCTTCTTGGGCATTTCCTCCATCTCAGGATTGCGTGCTACCATGACGACCTTCACCATCAGACTGTTCCCGCCCTGACGGATCATGTTCACCACCTGTCTGTGGCCCACCTTTACTACATTCATCCCATTAACCTGGGAAAATACAGAAAATATCACTGTATTACATGTTCATCAATAACATATTAAGATATATTTTAGGTCGTGGCTGGGGAGTAACGGAATATATTTAACGGGATTACGTGTTTAAATACTTAAGATTTGTAACTGTATTCCATTACAGTTACAATTTAAATAGTTGGTAATCAGAATACAGTTACATTCAAAAAGTATTTTGATTACTTTGTATTTTATTGCCATTTGTTTCATTTAACATTAAATATTTACCCATATAAATGATGCAACCCGAGAAGCATTTGAACAGAGGTGAAACATTTTCTTATGATGTGATACATTCATATTTTTGTGAGTGAAAAGGTGGATATGACATCACTGAGGAACTTTCCTTTGGGTAGTTACATCATGTTTCTACCGCTTAACAAAAAAAAACAGTTGATTTGATGATTTATGCCTTGTCAATGTTTTTTAATGCTGTTAGGCAATTTTTTACAAGAAATGCTAACCAATGTAGCTTCGAATAGAAAGCTACACATATGACAATTTCTGCCTCATTATGAACAGAATCCACATACGATCAGAAAAGGATGTTGTTGTTTTCACTCTGTGGGGTTTTGAAGTTTGGACCAGCAGAAATAGTTAACTTTGTGTAAATTGTCATGTGAACGTTTAGCTTTATGCTAAGCTAAAATGCTATTTCTTGCCTTTACATGCATTGTTACCAGATGTGATTATATTCTATATGAATTATATAATGGAAATGCATCTTTTTTTCTCTAGTAAGACCTTTGATATTAGAGCAAAGAAGACAGTCTTTATTATTGTCACACATTACACATTTTTCATACATACAGTGAAATTTCTTTTTAACATATCCCAGCTAAGCTGGGGTCAGATTGCCAGGTCAGCCATGATACGGTGCCCATGGAGCAGGTAGGGTCAAGGGCCTTGCTCAAGGGTCCAACAGTGGAATCATGGCAGTGCTGGGGTTTGAACTCCTGACCTTCTGGTCAGTAACCCAGAACCTTGACCACCAAGCCACCAATGCCCCTGTTTTCGCATATCCCAACTAACCTGGGGTCAGAGCGCAGGGTCAGCCATGGTACGGCGCCCCTGGAGCAGATGGGGTAATGGGCCTTGCTCAAGAGCCTAACAGTGGCATCATGGCAGTGTTGGGGCTTAAACCCCTGACCTTCTGGTCAGTAACCTATCTTGACCACCCACCACTGCCCCTTGACCACCAAAATATAAGTGAATTTTCTTACTTTATTTACTTGTTTATAGTCAAAACAAGTGAAAACATTTTGTCAGTGCTGAAAAAGTAATCCAAAGTATTTAGATTACATTACTGAACTTGAGTAATCTAACAGAATGTGTTACAAATAACATTTTACACCATGTATTCTGTAATCCGTAGCGGAATACATTTCAAAAGTAACCCTCCCAACCCTAAGCCATAAAGAAATGTATATCTCTAGCAGACGGTTGTTCATCTCTCCCTGTGTGTTTTAATCATTTGTTAATCATTTGTTAAGTATATACAACAGGGATGTGTGCATGAGAAAGTCAAATGGGTTTGGAAGGGTGGAAGGTGAGCAAATGAGGACAGTCTTTTAAATTTTGGGTGAACTATCCCTTTAATACAGGTGTAAACAGGACCTTTAAAACATAACAGCTAACCTCAATCAGGAAGTCCCCCATCCGCAGACCGGACCTCCAGGCGACGCCCCCCTCATCAACAGACTCGAGGTACTGAAGAGCAGGAAAGGCTGGGGTCGGACTGAACTCTTCAACTGGAGTCTGAGCTGCAGAGATGATCCGTCCAAGTTATGATGAGATCTGTTACGAATTATGGTCAAATCAAAAGAGAGAAAACTCACCTTTAGCTCCTCTGAGTACAAAACCGAAGCCTTCATTTTCTTTTTTCTGCAGAAGAACAGTTTTCTCCTTTATGATGTAGTCACTGTGAGAGAGGAAGAGAGAGATGCGTTTATATGCTTGAAGTTGAAGTGTATCATTCCTGCGCCACTAGTGTATAAACATTGTTTTCAATTGGTTGCGTAAACCAAAAATCACACCCAGATTTCAATATGCTGAGACAAAGCAGAAGATGTTTTGTGTAATAAAATTAGAAAATGTATTGTTTCCTGTATGAAGACATCTATTCTGAAGTAACTGCAATCCAAATGTAATTCCCAATGCCTCTAAACAAATGGAGAATTATTAGGTTTTGGGGTAGGGGTTAGGGTAAAGTTAACAGTGTGACTACAAATGTAATTAAATGCAAGTACTTTAACTGTAATTACAATGCAACAACATGTAAGTATATAATAAGTACATTATACCAAATGATTAAGTACAGTAGTTAAGGCCACCTAATATAAAGTGGGTCTGAATACTTAATCTTAAAAATTCCCAAAGGTGATTGAACCCTGTTGTATTTGTACTTATTTCGTAATTAGTAATGTTCTTCAGCCCTAAAAGTGTCTAGGTGCAGAGACCGTAAATTGCAGAGACCCCAAACTTGGCAAAATGTTCCAAAATCACCACCTCTGCTTAGGTACACGCACATCCATATGACACTTGGTGGTGCTATAATAAATGCAGTTTAATAACTCAAGCACCATAAGCTTTAAGGCACCATAACATTTCATGCAATTCCGCCTATAGGGGACGCTACAACTAAAAACCTGTTAAACTCCGCAACCATTTGATTGAGGTAGTTGACATTTGGCATGCATCTTCTATTGGGCAAGCGCTTGTGTAGCTACGCTTACGGTGCCTGAGAAGAACCTCAGCATTCAATTGCACTTGTCCCAGCCTATTAGCGCTTTGCTCACAATTTCGCCAAACCCACTAGCACTTAGACTGCACGAAAATACCAAAACTTCCTGGCCATGCCCATTGACTTTGCTTGTATGACTTATGGCATAGCACTGTGCGTAGGGCTCGTGCTCTTAAAATAGTGCCTGTAGTTAAAATATCAATCAGACAACAAATATGTCAGCAAATATGGCCATATCGATAACATTTCAACTGCTTATAACTTCTGAATAACTTGTGATCATTATAAAAATTGGCACATACGTAGAGGGTGTCTAGATGAGGCTGTGTACCAAATTTTGTGCGAATCGTTCACAAGGTGGCGCTATAATAAGGTAATTTACAATTCCGCTAATAACTCCAGAACCGTTATTATTTATTTTAGAATAAAAATGCCTTTTTCGCCTGAATACTTCAGTGTCCCCAAAATCAATTGGTCATGTGAATTTCCATTTCCACAAGAAAACATGATTAGCTACTTAGAAGTTTTCAAAAAGCCTACATTGACTAGCTCATCCTTGGTTAGCAGAAATCCCACACAGTTTTAGGGCATAGCACATCCTGACTATTTGACCTGTATCTTGTGAGCACAATGTCCAAACTTCACAAAACTTGGTACACATGGACATCGTGACATTCTGAGGTCACATGCAAAATTTCAGAGAAGGGTCTGTCTGCGTCCGGCAAGACTACTACATAACACAGCCACCACAAATTACGCCCCCTTCCAATAATTGGTGAAATGCGGAAGTCTTGCAACAGTTGAATGTCACATTTATACACTGTGTTTATTTGTAGTCCCGCAGCAACCCTACAACTACACCTAACCAAAATCACATTAATCTGATTAGCAATATGCTAAGCTAATAGGCTAACCTTGTAAGCTAACTGGACAAAACAGAAGAGAGATATAGTACATTTGTCACTTAAACAACTGTATCCAGCATTCACAGGATCTGCTCTTTCAAGAAGTTTCTGTTGAAGCTGGTTGACCATATCTCAGTGGTTTAGCTAGTTAAGAAGACACGAGTGCACCAGCATCCAAAACCACAACACAGAGAGTCTAGTGTTTTGGTTTCTAGCCAAGCTGGTGGGCCATCTTAGACCAGCAACAAATCAGATACAATCTGGTCACACCTACTTAAGGTAGTCCAGCTGGTTCTTGGAACATGGTAGCTGGTCAACCAGCTAATGTCCAGGTTAGACCAGCTATAATATCCTTTTCTTATTAAATGGCATCATTGTATTGGATCTGGACTTCCAGCTGAGAAAAAAAAATCACGATGCATATGACGACATTCTAGCAAGAGCATCACAACTTTCTATGATGTACTGTTGTACTGGAGTCTCTCAGATGCGAACACATACACTCATAATGACTCATACCCCTTTCCAATGATTCAAAAACATACATTTCACACAAACACACATACCCGTTTGCAACACTAACACACACAAACACTAGAACAATGCATTTCATAAGCAGAGCCGCTATATGTACAGTGACAGACACATACATGACTCATGCATGCATACACACACACATATACAGCAAAAGTGAGTGTGAGAGAGAGAGAGATAGAGAGAGAGAGAGATTTAATGTGCAATAAACGTACATACAAATGCACAAATGATATATACTGTAAATCAACAGTCTTTCTTCTACCTCTTCCGTGCATCCATATGTCTCTCTCTCTCTCTCTTTCTTTCTCTCCGCAGCAACAATACAAGAATGGAGGAGCCGATACCTGTAAATGAACCAGACGCTGCGGTTCTGGGGACCGAGCGAGGGCCATGAGGACGAGAGGGAGAGAGGGAGAGACAGATCTTTCTCTCCGTATCCCCCCATCGCCATATACCCCCCTCCGCAAGGTCCTCCTCCTATCCTTGCGTCTCTCAGTGCTCACACAGACAGTGGAGAGGAGAGAGAGAGAGAGAGAGAGAGAGAGAGAGAGAGAGAGAGAAATAGATAGATAGAGAGAGAGAGAGAGAGAAAAAGAAAGGGAGGGTTTAACAGAGATTGCATTCACTGCGACATTCAGAGAGTGAGTGAGAGAGACAGAATAAGGAGGGGTGTGTGATAAAAAGGAGGGCAAAGACGGAGAGAACGAGAGAAAGAAAGAATAGAGTGTGGGAGAGAGAGATGCTGTGAAGAAGAGAGAAACTGTGGGATTTTGACGAGTGGGTGAGACAGAGATGCGAGCGGATGATGGTATGCATAGCAACAGATGATCAGGACATCTTAAAGTATATGTGCACACACACACACACACACACACGTATGCATCCTTACAAAAGCGACAAGTCTCATGTTAATGTTGGGTTTGCTGTAGCAACAATCAGTATTGGGTGTAACGCAATTACCAATGTACGTTTACTTAAAAAGTAGTTTAATGGATTACATTTCAAATTCTTGTAATCAGATTACAGTTACTGACTTTCAGTTATGTTGCAATTACATCACTAGTGTTACATTTATTGATAAAATAATTAGTGCTGTGGCTGTGATTCAAATATTTAATCACGATTAATCGCGCGACATGTCATAGTTAATCGCGATCAATTTCCGATTTTCAAAGTTCTTAAAACATACTCTACATATACTTCTTTGGTTTTACTACTGGAAAAAATGCATTTGTTTCCTTTCAAGGAAAGAAAACACAACAAAATGTAACAATATTGCTATATTATCATTTGCCAAACAAAGCCTTCCACAGTATAAAGATAGAAATGCCCTAAAATAGCACCAATTTAAGTAACTAATTTAAACGTTTCCCAAAGTCTAAGCGAGAGGTTGACTAATCGTTGCAGTGTGCATTAAGTCTCTTAACCCCTCAACCTTCACAATATTAATTAGCAATATTATATTAGACTATCCACGTGTATATCCAGCGTTAAGTGCCGCTTTGTACTGAGAACGGCCGACTTCAGAACGGCATACTACACATACGGCTTCTGTCATATCTATGCATAGCAGAAATATTATTACTGATTAAATTATTTTAACTTTGAGCAGAGCGTCGACTGTTCTCACCGAGAGAACGTGAACAAGCTAGCCGACTATAGAAGTCCCTCATCAATGTAAAGTATTGTGTGTTTGGCTTTTAGGTTGATTGTTAAGATTTGACATGCTTCACCAGCTAACAAATGTTTTCTTTACGGAAATGGAACATTCCTTGCAGGTTTGGAGAACGTTCCCCTAACGTCTTACTAACGTTTCCCTAACATTCCCCTAACGTTCCCCTAACCTCTTATAAACTGATATCTTCTCTGCAACCCTGCTGTACGTCAATAAACCTATCCATGTCTTGTTCTGTTCCATTGTTTAATTAATTAATTATTAATCTAAGCTAAACACATCATTAAATATAATGGAGTAATGGATAAATTAATATCCATCCATCCACCTTTTTTCTACCCGCTTATCCTATGTAGCCAATGGGTTGAGGAAGTGCTGGAGCTGGATCTCAGCTACCTTGAGCCAAATTAAGACAGAGAAACTCCCTGAACAGGCGAAATAAAATAATATATAAAATGTAATTCTTCCATTAATTCTTACCGCTGAAGTGTACACTAGTCAATGATCAAAAAACTTCTCGGTTACACTCCTCCATCATGTTCTTATCGATTATATGAGTTTATCAAATCAGTAACATATTTATTGAATCCCATATCTAGAAGCAAATATTAATTGATGAAATTGACAAATGAATATCTATCAGCATGTTACTCCACTGTAATGACCAATCGAAAGTGATCCTACCCATTCCCTATGAAGGGTATGAAGTACCTAGGGCACTCTGAAGGGAGCATGGCATTATTGCATGAATGTACTCTTCGCTAGCAGTCTTGTGGAAAGGCCATTCATAGAAAATGTTTTTTTTCTTACTTCAATTAGGAATGACCTTTTGAGTTGCATCTCCTTCTCGCAGTGCACTTCAAGGGCGTAAAAAAAGCCATTTGGAAGACGCCTGAATAAAGCACGTGCGGACCAAATGCGTGTGCATGTATTAGACGCAGAATAGGTAGGTAGTGCACTTCTGTTCATTTCAATGAATCCCTCAAAAACCACTCTGCTGCATTCTGGGAACGTTAGTTTATGGTTAAAAAGATAAAACCTAAAAATAACCATTAGAGTACGTTCTGTATAGGTTATTTTTAGGTTGTCACAAAAATCCTTCCTGCAACGTAGTGGGAAGTTTCGTTTATTGTTATAGAAATAAAACCTAAAAATAACCATTAGGGAACATTCCTAGAATGTTAGGATTTGATTCCCAAAAAAATAACCATACAGGAACCAGATGCTAATGTTAGGGGAATGTTCTGTGTTTACTGGGTCTGTGGTAATTAAATTACAAAGAACGCGGAATAATTAGTTTTTTGTCACAAGACCCGTCTGGGTTTGTTTCGTAAGAGGTCCTTTCTTCATCACTTGATCATTGAAACCGGGGAACGTGCATCATTCAAACATTCACAGTGTAGGTTGGAAAAACTATGTGAACCCTAGGCTAATTACATCAACAAAAGCTAATTAGAGTGAGGAGTTGGCAAACCTGGCATCCAATTAATGAAACAAGATTAGAGGTGTGGGTTAGAGCTACTTTAACTTATAAAAAGGACTCAAACATTTCGAGTTTCAGTTCACGAGCATCTATTGACATGGAACATGCCTTGAAAATAAGAGATCTCAGAAAACCTGCAATAAAGAGTTATTGCTTTGCATGAAGCTGGAAAGTTATCTTGAAGAGCTCAGATATTCATCTGTCCACAGAGAGACAAACTGTCTATAAATGATGATTTAGTACTATAGGTACTCTCTCTAGAAGAGGCCGTTAGATATTCATCTGTCCACAGTTAGACAAACTGTCTATAAATGGAGATGATTTAGTACTATAGGTACTCTCACTAGAAGTGACCGTTAGATATTCATCTGTCCACAGTTAGACAAACTGTCTATAAATGGAGGTGATTTAGTACTATAGGTACTCTCTCTAGAAGTGGCCGTTAGATATTCATCTGTCCACAGTTAGACAAACTGTCTATAAATGGTGATTTAGTACTATAGGTACTCTCACTAGAAGTGGCCGTTAGATATTCATCTGTCCACAGTTAGACAAACTGTCTATAAATGGTGATTTAGTACTATAGGTACTCTCTCTAGAAGTGGCCGTTAGATATTCATCTGTGCACAGTTAGACAAACTGTCTATAAATGGAGATGATTTAGTACTATAGGTACTCTCACTAGAAGTGGCCGTTAGATATTCATCTGTCCACAGTTAGACAAACTGTCTATAAATGGAGGTGATTTAGTACTATAGGTACTCTCTCTAGAAGTGGCCGTTAGATATTCATCTGTGCACAGTTAGACAAACTGTCTATAAATGGAGATGATTTAGTACTATAGGTACTCTCACTAGAAGTGGCCGTTAGATATTCATCTGTCCACAGTTAGACAAACTGTCTATAAATGGTGATTTAGTACTATAGGTACTCTCTCTAGAAGTGGCCGTTAGATATTCATCTGTCCACAGTTAGACAAACTGTCTATAAATGGAGATGATTTAGTACTATAGGTACTCTCACTAGAAGTGGCCGTTAGATATTCACCTGTCCACAGTTAGACAAACTGTCTATAAATGGAGATGATTTAGTACTATAGGTACTCTCACTAGAAGTGACCGTTAGATATTCATCTGTCCACAGTTAGACAAACTGTCTATAAATGGAGATGATTTAGTACTATAGGTACTCTCACTAGAAGTGGCCGTTAGATATTCATCTGTCCACAGTTAGACAAACTGTAAATGGAGATGATTTAGTACTATAGGTACTCTCTCTAGAAGTGGCCGTTAGATATTCATCTGTCCACAGTTAGACAAACTGTAAATGGAGATGATTTAGTACTATAGGTACTCTCACTAGAAGTGGCCGTCAGATATTCATCTGTCCACAGTTAGACAAACTGTAAATGGAGATGATTTAGTACTATAGGTACTCTCTCTAGAAGTGGCCGTTAGATATTCATCTGTCCACAGTTAGACAAACTGTAAATGGAGATGATTTAGTACTATAGGTACTCTCTCTAGAAGTGGCCGTCCAGCCAAGATGACTTGGAACTGGTTAACATCTCTGTTCATGAGTCTACTATACAAGAAACATTAAACAGGTGTTCATGGCAGGACATCATGAAGGAAGCAGCTGCTTTCCAACAAAACATTAGTGTGTGCTTGAAGTTTGCCAAAAACAACCTTGACACTCCATAACGCTACTGGGAAAGTGTTTTGTGGACTTATTTACATTTACATTTATGCATTTGGCAGACGCTTTTATCCAAAGTGACTTACAGTGCACTTATTACAGGGACAATCCCCCCGGAGCAACCTGGAGTTAAGTGTCTTACTCAAGGACACAATGGTGGTGGCTGTGGGGATCGAACCAGCAACCTTCTGATTACCAGT
>JAVLUX010000033.1:34557500-34602500 GCA_032164185.1 Moxostoma hubbsi | reverse complement strand
CTTCAAATATGGCACTGCAAAAAATATCAACACATAATTAATTCAGTATTTGTAAAGATGTTTAAATAACACATTTATGCATGCATATCACAACAAATGTAGCAAATGTCTCATACAGACCTTTAGTTACTAACTAGCTGGACATTAATAAATAATTAGTAAACATGAATACTGTTTGAAGTGGTAAATAAATATGAATATTTGCTGAAAACATTTGTAAATGTTAACAAATGCATGAACTCATCTCTATGAATCATTTAAAAATGAAAATGTTTAATGAGATTCGTAAGAATTTAAATATACACAAACTATTGATAAGCATTATGTAATGTTAATTACATTCATTAGTTAACATTAACAAGCACTTCATTTCAGTTTCTTTGTTACAGTGTAATTACACAAGTAATTACTGATTACTACTAATTAATAACATGCACTTACTTTAGGTTTAGGGTTAATTGCTTGTAATTATGCATAATTGAGTATTATTACTATAGTTGATACATGTAATATGTGTAAAATAAAGTGTTGCCCACACTTTAAACTATTTTAATATACTGTACATTAACTAATGATCTGTTAAGCATTAATTAATGTTTGTTAATGATTTATTAATGAAAGTTACAGTGTTACTAAATTAAAGTTGTTCAGTTCAGTTTTTAATGTTTTTAGGGTTGAGGTTTGTCTATAATAATGTGTTTGTGTATGTACACTACCTGTTTGCGGCTCCTGGTTTTGGGGCAGCACCTCTTCTACACAGTCGGCAGGAAACCAGCCTGTGCGACCCTTCACTGTCCCCTCCCAGAATCCCCCTTCACCCACACTGAGCACTGACAACAACATCACTTTAATAAACATCTTTAACACACTGTCATCAAGATCTGTGCTAAAAGTGAGGATGTGTACAGCAAGCTGTTAGCATGCTAATCTATGCATCATCGCTAAGAATATCGCAACTATAAATATATATATTAAAAAACTCTTGATAAACTTGTTGACCTCCGTTAACCCTCCCTAGTAATGAACAAATATGTGACTTCTGACCTTTAACCTTGTCCCCTTTGCTGAGGGTGATCTCACGCTCGCCGTGAGCGGAGTGAGAACGTGTCGCCACAAACACGCGACCCGGAACAGCGCTGTACAGCCTCTTCCTCTGACCTCCGCCCCCTCTATAGTGAACAAAAAAACAGACCAAAACAGCACAAAATAAAGTGCTTGTGTAGTTAAAGCGTTCTAAGGCCATGTCCGACCAAATCTGTTTTCGTTTGAAAACTCAGTTTCATAACGCCATTTTCAAATTATGTGGTTATTGATATTATATGCAGTTATTGATATTATATGCAGTTATTGATATTATATGCGGTTATTGATTGCGTTTGGTGGAGTAAAACACCATTTAGTGTGGATAAGAAGCAAACGTAGCAAAATCAATGCGTCAAAATAACTTATATGGAAATTACCATTTTTATTTATTCATCTATCCCTTTTCAATGTTGGAATGCCCAATTCCCACTACTTAGTAGGTCCTCATGGTGGCACGGTTACTCACCTCAATCCAGGTGGCGGAGGACAAGTCTTGGACAGTTGCCTCCACTTCTGAGATGTCAATCCGCGCATCTGATCACGTGACTCGTTGTGCATGACACCGCGGAGACTCACAGCATGTGGAGACTCATGCTACTCTCCACGATCCACACACAACTCACCACACGCCCCATTGAGAGAACCACTAATCACCACCACGAGGAGGTTACCCCATGTGACTCTACCCTCCCTAGCAACCGGGACAATTTGGTTGCTTAGGAGACCTGACTGGAGTCACTCATGCTAGTTTGTTTTTATTTCTTACTCTTTAAAATCATGGCTGTCAATAGAATCAAATAATTGCTATTAATCTCATGCTTTCAGAATGAACAGTAATAATGTCAACGTTGTTTTTTCTCTGAAATTTTACACGGACCCACTAACACTTCCTTGCGGACCCCTGGGGGACCCCGGACCTATTAGACTACATAGCATGCATTCAGTGTCCCTGCGGGAGGCTTCCACATGTCATCTGGTACACGAAAACATACTTGCTCACTTTAATCAATATTATGTCATGAAGTTAAACAGATTTTACTTAATTTTATAGCATTAAGATTAACCTAGAACAGCGCTACTCAACACGTGGCCCGCGGAAATCATAACGTCTTTTGCGGTCCTGATAACCCTGTCTGGGTTTATTTGACATTAATGACCATCTGCTGTGCATTATTCCTTATATATGATTCTACACAGTACATCCAAATGTTCATTTTGGTGCTCAAGAATATATATGTTTAAAAAACTGTGGAGTTGGGGGTCTGGGTATCTCAGCGAGTGTTGACGCTGACTTTCACCCCAGGAGTCGTGAGTTTGAATCCAGGGCATGCTGAGTGATTCCAGTCAGGTCTCCTTAGCAACCAAATTGGCCCGGTTGCTAGGGAGGGTAGAGTCACATGGGGTAACCAAATTGGCCAGGTTGCTAGGGAGGGTAGAGTCACATGGAGTAACCAAATTGGCCCGGTTGCTAGGGAGGGTAGAGTCACATGGGGTAACCAAATTGTCCCGGTTGCTAGGGAGGGTAGAATCACATGGGGTAACCAAATTGGCCTGGTTGCTAGGGAGGGTAGAGTCACATGGGGTAACCAAATTGGCCCGGTTGCTAGGGAGGGTAGAGTCACATGGGGTAACCTCCTCGTGGTGGTGATTAGTGGTTCTCTCAATGGGGCGTGTGGTGAGTTGTGTGTGGATCGTGGAGAGTAGCATGAGTCTCCACATGCTGTGAGTCTCCGCGGTGTCATGCACAATGGGTCACGTGGTCAGATGCGCGGATTGAGAGTCTCAGAAGCGGAGGCAACTGAGACTTGTCCTCCGCCACCCGGATTGAGGCGAGCAACCGCGCCACCACGAGGACCTACTAAGTAGTGGGAATTGGGCATTCCAAATTGGAAAAAAAAACAGCATCTATCGAGAAAAGAACACAAATAAACAAATACATTTGAATTGAATTTAAAAATCGTTCTCTTTGTGTTTAAACATCTCACATTACAATAATAGACTCACTGTCAACTGAATAAAAAGTCAATGTTTTGCATAGAAAATCGTAATAATTGATTTTGCTTTAATCCAATGGCACTAATAAAAGCCAATTGTCTCATTCTGCTAACAACATGTCTTTATATTATCATGTTTACTATCCAACTCTAACAGGGTCCTTCACAAGTAGATCAACATATTTGAAGGTCCTTGGCATCAAAAAGTTTGAAAATGACTTGCGTAAATTACAATATATAGAGCTGCTCATGCTGACCTCAACACTTGGTGCACAAAACACGATGGCGGTGACAATCAACAGATCATTTTTGATATCATTAACGGGTAATTTTGAGTAGAAAATGAACTTGACTGCACAAAACAAGAAGTCACCAAAGGTAACAAACAAACAAAACGGTGTAAATAAACGTGCAAACAGTGAAACCATGCAAGCTCATTAATTATTCATGCCAGTGCATGCTCAAAAGTACTTATTTTATTCACCAGTGAAATGTACTCAAACTTATATACTGTATATCCACTATTCCGTCTCTTAATGCACGTAGCATAACAGAGTTCACTTGCGGGATATAATTATTCTGCTACACTTGATATGTGCATTCGATAAACAATCTCATTTCTGGTGGGCCGTATGTAGTTCTGTTCGGACAGAGTAAAGTTGACGTATGTGTGCTAAAAATCACATGCATTTACATCTCAAATCACCTCCTATCCATCTCAAATGCATCATGGAGGGCATTTATACTTGATCTTTTCAGCACATGAAAACACAAAGTGATCAAGTGTAAACATCCGCTTAATGTTTTGAGCCGCTATGTCTGAACGAAACACAGGACAAGACAGCGTGTTACATTTGACTCCATAGAATCATCATATAATAGTATAATGGTTGATTCTGTTTAAGGGGAGGGGGATGAGTAAGAATTAACTCAGTGTGGCAGAGAAGCTTTGGCCGGAAGCCGAAGAGAGCAAATCACGACATGAAAAATAATGAGTCACAGCTTCTGTAACATATCATAAGGAAAGAAACAGAAATCAATGCTGACAGTTTCACATTTAAAAACAAATGCAAGATGTACGGGTAAGAGTCTAGCATATATTCAACCCCGAAGGCTTGAAAAACTCCAAATCTGTCCATATAGTTAATGGTATGCCTTTGATATCATTACAATTGTGGCAGTGACGTATTTTTCCTCGAAGTTCACTCACTGATGTGCTGGAATAACCGGCCACAACCACCACATTTATGTTTATGCACTATCGAGCAGAAGATGTCTCAAATGCCATAAACTAATGCACATTCTGTACATTGTTGCATCTCATGAAAACATGTCCAGGTCAAATTTCACCCTAAAATTAATTCAATTAATAAATAAATAAAATAAGACACATTTGACCCCCAAAGGTCTTGTTGGCGTTGTTTTGAAGAAAATTATCATTAACGTGATGCGTTAGTATTATTCACAATAACTGCTGTAAGTGATTCCCAGAAGACTCTTGATACAGTAATATTATATAAAATATATAATGTAACTGTAATGTAACTAATGTAACTGTAATGTAACAATTACTGTTTTAAATCATCATAAATGAGAGGCAGCTCAATGAATAGTACCGTGACATTAGTACCTTGCAATGTAAATATATATATTTTATGTATATTTTAATATCATACTGTATATATATGTATATATGTATATATGTATATTACAGGATTACTGAGGATTACATTTTGGGAGAAAATGTGCTTGATTATCAAAAGGAAAATAATCGTAATTATTCTAAAATGTAGGTTTATTTCTTATTTCCTTCTAGTGATATTAAGGTGAAATATGGGCCAAAGACTGTATGTTCTTGACAGGTTTTGTGACATTTACCCTAAACGGTGTGCAAAGCATTGTTTAGTCACCAAAGGCAGGTTTACCAATGTGGAAATCTAAATATTAAAGTGTAAGAAAATGGGACTATTTTATATAAACTTGAATATATTTTACTAGTGGGACTGTTTCCAGACTTGCCAGCCAGGATTCAGAGTATTGACATTTGAAATATGTCCTAATAAGCAAGTTTTAGTTGCATTTAAATGTTTCGGCTAAAGCAGGCATTTAAATTGTATGCTGTATAATATAAATATGATATGTAATATTATATATAATAATATGAATGTTTAGATTATATTTTATCTAGTGTTTATAATGCCTCATTATCATCAACAAAGCTTGTGCTTGCAAATATGTGTTCAGGTTAAATGAGTAAAATGCACTTTAAATATGCCCATATTAGAAAATCTGCATATTATTATGATTTCTGAAGGATCATGTGACACTGAAGACTGCAGTAATGATGCTGAAAATTGCATTTCTTTTAAATTGTAAAAACAGTTCTACAGAATCTAAATGTTGTTTCTGTATTTTGGATCAAATAAATCCAGTCTTGGTGAGCAGAAGAGACGTCTTTTAAAGGTAGTGTAGGTCTAAAATTAAGCAAAGTCTTTATGTAAAGAAAATGTATAGTCAGATTACTTATTTTAACTTAAAACTTGATTTTGATCATTAAGTCTCCTCACATTCATTCTCTATCCCTGATTGATTGGCCCGGGGAGGGGCCTTTTGTCTCCTCAGGTGTGAATTACAATCAATATTCATGATTGTTCACGCCTCCTCACATATGACCTTTCTAACACTAAAATTGTCTTACAAAAGTTAAATGACTATATTGTTTTGTATGAATGAGTGATCAGGATGGTTTTCACATCATTTTGTAGCAAAAACTCTAGGCTACAAGATCCAGTTCTCAAAAGGCTTGTGGACAAATGTTTAGTATGTTATTTCAATGACTTCAAAAACCATGCATAAATGTTATTTTCTCAAAAATACAAACATGTACACACATGTTGCTCACATATTATTGTAGCCCAGTTTGTGCTGAATACAGTGTTATCAGACTTTAGCCATTAATATGTTTTTAAGCAACTAAAAAAAGCACAAATGTCAAGTCATGTCAAAACTTCTCTCAGACCCCAGAGGGTTAAAACCAAGAGGCATCATTGGAAAATCACTTAATAATTGATTATTCCCTGCGGTGATTCTCATTTCCATAGGTTTGAACTTGCTTTGCGTCTGATTAAGAGTGCATTAGGCCTGTTGAGAGGTTGATTATTGATTTTTCGGCTACACCCCAACAATGACATTGTGAGGAAGAGGCAAAACACTTGTAGAAAAATGAATGAAAATGCTCAAAAGGCGGCTTCTGAAAATGATCATTAAAAGAGTCAATCACCTTCTCATTAACCCATATCTCACAACTGCGACTTTACGATCGTGCAATCACGATCAATAAAGTTAGAAGAGCGAGAAGCGACATGAAGTTGCAATTGCAAGTTTAAATCTTGATTATTGAAGTTCTATCATAAAAAATGCTGATGTTTTTTAAAATTTCAGCTGATCTGATTTCAAATGATATATTCTAGAAAAAAATTGCTAATTGCTAATAGCTAATAGCTAAGCTGAATGTGCCACCCCCAGTTTTCAGATCATACCTACGCCCCTGTTCGCAAATGCAAGAGATATATATATAATTATATATAAGAACAAATGTGAGAAATAAAGTGAGATATAAACCAAAACCAAGTCGCATATGCAAGTTCATATCTTGAAACTGTAACTTTATATCTCAGAATTGCAAGTTTAAATCTTGCTATTGCAACTTTATTAGATAGAAATGTGAAATAGTCACAACTGCGAGAAAATATTGAGATATGAAGCGAGAAATAAAATAGTTTATATCTTGCATTTGCTACTTTATATCTCGGAATTGCAAGCGAATTTTAGTGAATCGGGTGGTAAACACAGAGCAGATGGCGTGTGCAATCAGGGGGTCAGAAATCGTTTATTTATCATGTCCTTGTTAGCCCCTGCTGGAAGATGCCAGAACTGCACCCTTTGCTGCCAAAAATACATTTTCGCCATTGACGGCCATTTAAAAATAACAGTGCTTATTAAAGAAAATCATTTACACTTGAAATATGAATTGCAAGTATTTTATAATATTATAGTAGATATCTTACCTGCGACAGATTGTTTTTGATGGGCTCTTAATAGCGTGAAATTAACTTATATTTGTCCCAATCTATTGCCACTGACAAATGATCAGTCTCATGAAAGCTGATCCCGCACGTATACATCGATTCAACTATACTCACCCTTGCCTCCCACGTTGCTTTTGCAGTTTCTCCTCCACATCTCCTCCCTCTCTCCCACGAGACGGAGAACGTGTCCGAGCTCCACGTGGACTGCTGGAGCTCCTCAGAGCAAAAGATGCCCGGCGCTGAGTCTGAGACAGAAAAAGAGAGATAGATAAAACAACTGATTGATGATTGATTTGGTGACAACTAAGGGTTTTAAGCCCTACCTGAGCAGGCGGCATGCTGGCAGCAGCGGGGGGCGGAGCTACAGAATCCGTGAGTGTTGTCATCGTGTTCTCGCTCTTGGCGCGGAGCAGCGTGTGCGGATGTTGAAGGCCAGCTGTGAGGGCTTGATTCGGCACACTGTCCATACAGTGAGGGGCATATTTAGGAGTTTCCAAAAATGGAACTAGAGGACAGAGGATTTGAGAGGAGATTAGAGGAGAGCTGGTTCTTAGTATCTTCATTTCTTTCTTCCATCATGATCGTTTGACAAATGCTGTTCATGTAATCCTTGAGTGGCACAGGTAAAAAATTTGGCTTGCTTTGCCTCTATAAATAACGAATATTTTTAGAAAATTGTCATTATTTACTCACCCTCATGTCATCAATACAATTTAGCATTCTGAAGCTTTCACGTGACTGAGCTGTTAACTTAGCCACGCCCCCTCATTCCAAAAACCCGCCCCCTTAATATAATTTTGAGACCAAAACCGAGCAAAACGCCGCATTGTTTGTTCATGTGGCTGTCAAATCCAACAGTGGCACAATAGCGCCCTCAACTGACAAACATTATGAATCACAGCCTCAATAATCTGCTTCAAATACAACACTATGAGAACGAGCAATATGATTGACAGGTGAATAGCAGACACATTTTTATTGCTGTTTACATGACTAGAGCTGTCACAGAGACCGGTGAGGTATCGCAGGACACTTATTTCATTAATATCTTTAAGGAAGTAGGAATATTTTTGGCATACTTTTCCATGAAACAAATCACTTATAGCACATTTAAAGGAGACATTCTGAAGAATCTTCACGCAGCTCTTTTCCAAACAATGATAGTTCATTTTGATGTCTATCAAACTTCAAAAAGGACCAAAAATCACCATAAAAGTGGTGCATATGACTCATGCGCTATATTCCATGTCTTCTGAAGTCATATAATAGTTTTATGTGAGGAACAAACTGAAAATCAAGCTGTTATTCACTGACAATCTTCTCTGTCAATGCTCTGAAATCTCAATGGCAGTCGCATCCAGATGGTGTATTATTACGTTACGGGAGATTTGCCGTCATTTGTTCTTATGTGTCGTAACACGTTGAATACACAGGATGAAGAATGAGATTTAAGAACTTTGCCAGAGAGGAATATTTTCAGTGAATAAAACTTAAATTCCAGTGTGCATTAAATCATGACAGAATTGCCATTTTTGGCTGAATGATTCCTTTAAAATATAATATAGATATTAAGACATAAAGGTGCAGTTAGTGGTGGTATGTTGGAAGAATTTATAAGCAGCCGTTTTTACGTCACTGCATTGTGATTGACAGGATTAGATGAACAAGCTCCACCCAAACATTTATTTGAAACCCCGTTTTACAGATGCACACTCACCAACATCTGCATCATTGTGATTTTTAATGATTTCTCCAAGTTCAAAATGGCCAGACATCACAGCAACCTGAAAAAAACAACAACATTGTCATACTTTATCCGATTATCTTTCATTTGAGAATATGACGACAGCCACACTAAAAAGCTACTATCTAAAGCCGATTAGCATAAATTGTAAAATGATGTTATGCAAGTCTCTTTATTAAAAATTGGTAGCACAGTTACCTGGAAAGGGGTTTGGCCATGTTTGTTCTTTATCAGCTTATTGGCTCCACGGTAAAGGAGGACCCGGACACAGCTCTCCTGATTGGACAGAGGAGACGCCAGTCATAAGCAATAGAATATTTTTAGCAGTTTACTGTGGTAATTGAATTTCTCTTGTTAAAATAATGATGTTTAAGTCCATAAGTGTGAGGAATAGAAACAGAGATGCTTGCCTAAGCAAACTATTTGACTATACAAGAAAAAACAAGATTAAACCAAGTGTATCCACTCCTAATCGACCAGCTCGAGTGAGATTCGAACCTGGGTCTCCGGCATGGGAGGCAGGCGCTAACAAGTAGGCTAAAGGCTACAACCCCTAGCATCAGTCACTAGTGTGCCTCTTGAGGCCAGGGGAGTGAGGTTTACATACTGAACAGCTATCTACCAGCTGCCTCCCATTTCACTCTCCCCCCTAAACCTCACTCCCATCTGGGTCAGGGCACCACTGTATCTAGTCCTACTCGAGCCGCTCTGAGCGGGATTCAAACTGGCGTCTCCGGCATGGGAGGCGGGCGTGCTAACAAGGAGGCTAAAGGCTACAACCCCTAGCATCAGTCGCTAGTTCACCTACTGAGGCCAGGGGAGTGAGATTTACATACTGCACAGCTATCTATCAGCTGGCTACCATTACACTCACTCCCCTAAACCTCACTCCATCAGGGTCACGGCACCATTGTAACCGGTCCTACTCCACCCACTCCGAGCGGGATTCGAACAGGTGTCTCTGGCATGGGAGGCGGATGGGCTAACGAGGAGGCTAAAGGCTACAACCCCTAGCGTCAGTCACTAGTGCACCTCTTGAAGCCAGGAGAGTGAGATTTACATACTGCACAGCTATCTATGGTGCCGTGACCCGGATGGGAGTGAGGTTTAGGGGGTGAGTGTAATGGTAGCCAGCTGATTGTAACCAGTCCTACTCGACCCGCTCCGAGTGGGATTCGAACCGGCGTCTCTGGCATGGGAGGCAGGTGGGCTAACGAGGAGGCTAAAGGCTAAAACCCTAGCGGTGGTCGCTTCTGCACCTCTTTAGGCCAGGGGAGTGAGGTTTACATACTGCACAACTCCCTACCAGCTGGCTTCCATTACACTATCCCCCCTAAACCTCACTCCCATCTGGGTCACGGCACCACTGTAACCGGTCCTAATCGACCCGCTCCGAGTGGGATTCGAACCGGTGTGTCTGGCAGGGGGGGCAGGTGGGCTAACGAGGAGGCTAAAGGCTACAACCCCTAGCATCAGTTGCTAGTGGTGTGGTGTCTTGAGTCCAGAGGAGTGAGATTTACATACTGCACAGCTACCTACCAGCTGGCTACCATTACACTAGCTTAGCCATTAAATGGAGATGGCACCAATGTTTTGCTTAAGCAGTTTGCTGTAAGAGTTTCACCTTGTTATATAGGGCACAAATGTGGAGGGCAGTATTTCCTGATGCATTCTGCGAAGTGGTGTCAGCACCATAGAAAAGAAGATGTTCTAAATGTTGAGCAAATCCGTGCTGGCACGCCTGCGAATGAGTGAACACAACACAGAGGTTAAGGAACAAAAGGACTGTCCATATCATTGGGAAAGATGAGGAATTCAAATGACTTTCTTGTAGCACTTCTGGTAGTTTTTTTATCCCCTTTTTATCCCCAATTTGGAATGCCCAGTTCCCACTACTTAGTAGGTCCTCGTGGTGGCGCGGTTACTCACCTCAATCCAGGTGGCGAAGGACAAGTCTCAGTTGCCTCCGCTTCTGAGACCATCAATCCGCGCATCTGATCACGTGACTCGTTGTGCATGACACCGCGGAGACTCACAGCATGTGGAGACTCATGCTACTCTCCACGATCCACACACAACTCACCACACGCCCCATTGAGAGAACCACTAATCACCACCACGAGGAGGTTACCCCATGTGACTCTACCCTCCCTAGTAACCGGGACAATTTGGTTGCTTAGGAGACCTGCCTGGAGTCACTCAGCACACCCTGGATTTGAACTCTCGACTACATACTCGTTGAGATACCTAGGCCACATTGCTAAGTTTTAGGTTTGGGAACTTGGACAATTAACTGAATTAACAGGTTAAATCAACAGTCAAGTGTCAAACAAGCCTGAGTGTTGTTTGCTGTCTATACAGCTGGAATTTAGCTGACTGCCCCCTGCTGAAAACAGGGGGTATTTCAAGCTTGAATTGCTGTGATGGCAGGAATACTCATTTGTATGGTGCGTGAAATTTAAACATTATTTTTTAGATAATTATTTTCACTGAATTAACACATTAAAACGACACCCCTAGTGTATGTATATATATATATATATATATATATATATATATATATATATATATATATATACCCCCTTTCAGAATTTATAAAAATATAAGAGATAAAAGATCCTTTTTTTTTTTTTACTTTAAAACTGCCTTTCTGAAGCAACACATCATACTAAGAACCAAGAGGATGTAAAACCAGGATCATTTCTGTAAATTCAGTTATTATTTCTTCTTATGGAATATTTGTAAATATCTATATATGAAATAGCTAATGAAAGGGTGTCTTTAATTAAAAAACAAATGCAGATCCTGCAAGGAAGGCTATGACCACTGAAAGATGACCACTAGTTTGAACATCTTTAAACAATTTCTGATTGTTCTGCTCATGGGTGGAAAGCAGAAAATAAAATCTCTCAGACTTAATTCAGGGGCTCTTGGGGTGTTGTGGGAGTTGTATCATGGCCAGATGTGTGGGTAACTGGCAGGTAGTAGGTTGTAAATTGGGGAAAAGGAAATATATTGTACATACAGAAGTTTAGAGAGTAAGAGAAGATAGAATAGAAGGAGTACCTCGTTTTTAACATCAAGCAACAGAGAAAAGACAATGAGAGGTGAATGAGACATGATAGATGGGTACCTGTGAACTTCAACCACTCCAAACGCCTCTTCCTTTCTGATCTATGGAGAGAGAGACAGAGAGAGCGAAACAGGGGAGGGCAATGGACAGAGTGTCTGGGAGGGAGTTTATGCAAAAGGCACCTGGGGCTTTGTTCTCCTTTTTAGCCACTCAGAAGGCACATCCACAGGACACCCTGACATTACGTTCACTAACGGACATATTATAGAGAAAAATGGCAAGCGTTTTCTCAATCTGGCAAGCTCTAATATGATTGGCTGACCTAAAAAAATGGCTAAAAAGATATTCAGAGGGTGTCTGGGTATCTCTGCGAGAATTGACGCTGACTATCACACCTGGAGTCGTGAGTTTGAATCCAGGGCGTGCTGAGTGACTCCAGTCAGGTCTCCTAAGCAACCAAATTGTCCCAGTTGCTAGGGAGGGTAGAGCCACATGGGGTAACCAAATTGGCCCGGTTGCTAGGGAGGGTAGAGTCACATGGGGTAACCAAATTGTCCCGGTTGCTAGGGAGGGTAGAGTCACATGGGGTAACCTCCTCGTGGTGGTGATTAGTGGTTCTCTCAATGGGGCGTGTGGTGAGTTGTGTGTGGATCGTGGAGAGTAGCATGAGTCTCCACATGCTGTGAGTCTCCGCAGTGTCATGCACAACGAGTCACGTGATCAGATGCGCGGATTGACGGTCTCAGAAGCGGATGCAACTGTCCAAGACTTGTCCTTCGCCACCCGGATTGAGGCGAGTAACCGCGCCACCACGAGGACATATTAAGTAGTGGGAATTGGGCATTCCAAATTGGGGAGAAAAAGGGGATTAAAAAAAAGAAGAAGGATATTCAGAGTTTTGCTGGAGGCCTTTTGTAGCCAAAAAAAGGGTTTTTGTATTCACTCTATGGGGTTTTGAAGTACATTTGGAGCGGCAAAAATAGTAAACCTTGTGTAAATACCTTAAATGCAATGCAAGGAGCTTTGCAAAAAACGAAACATCTGCCATATGCATTAATCTAAATGTAAATTACATTTAAAAACTAAATGTTATTAGTGGCTTCATACATCGTTCAGACAATCTCTTCCTTTATAAATGAGCAGTTCTTGGACAAGTTAAGCTACAAAGGACCAGACTTGCCAGAACTCTGATTACATGATACTAAAATACACTCTCACGGTGATGAAGTCGCTAAAGCTCAGTGCGGACAGGCCCGAAGGTTGTTGGATCAAGCCTGCAGTAATAAAGAGTGTTGAGATAGGGTCGGATAAAAGCATCTGTTAACTGAAATGAGAAAGAACAAAGTGTAGTCGCCTATGAATTAACTCTCCCAGACAGATTATGATGACCAGGATGAAACCTCCGCAGGTATGGGCAGGCGTTTAGAAACAAGCATAAGAGAGGTATAGAGAGTGGAGAGTCAGAGATAGAAATGTAGTAAATATGTGAGCAAAGATGTCCGAAAGAGAAATGGAGGGATGCCGATTGATCACAAGTGAGGATTGAAAAAAGAAGAGAGAATGGGGTATGATTACAAATGAATAAACACAGACAGAAAAATATAATGCACATAGACTACTTTGATACAATTGAGTGCCCTTGAGTTTAATCATGTGACACACACACACACACACACACACACACACACACACACACACACATACCTGGTGTGACTCGTCCCAGCCGTTCTCATCTCGGACACCCAGTCGAGCTCTGTAATACAGCAGAGCTTCACAACAGGAAGTGTCACCCCCTGTCAGCACTGAGTGGTACAGTGCCGTCAGACCACAGCGGTCCCGATAATCTGGAGACGCCCCCAGAGACAGCAGTGCCTATACAGTGAGATGGAACAGAATTGGAGACACATTACAATTCATAAACAAACCCCTCCAATTACAAGTGTAGTAAATGTTTCACGGGCTGTTACGAGAGGGGTCTTGGACATCATTGAAAACAAAAATGTTCTGTTAGCAAAGCTAATGTAGAAATACCTTAGTGTTGTTCACAACCTATTTTGACCTGTGCATTTCTATTAATTTCTTCCATGACCTTTTTAAGGCTCTGGATACAAGTTTGTTCATTTTGATTCAGACGGGTTAACCTTTTAAGCTCGAATGGGCCCTTGAGAAAAAATTATAATAATGGTCATAATATTAATAACTCCAGTCTTGACCAACACAAAATAGGTATCGTTTGAAAGCTCAGAAGCTCTACTTTCCAATGCATTCAGGCATTATGAGCAAATCTGAACAAGTGCTTTGCAATCTGCAGATAAATCAGAAGTGTTCTGTTGTGATAATGCATTAATCATTTTGCACTTTACATATTATTGCAATCAGTTAAAATGTCAGTCTCATCAAATATTCATGTGTCATATGTTGTTGGAAAGTTCTCAAAGAGTAAAATACAACCAGCCCATTTATTTTACTCACAGACAAAAATATAATGAGTAATAGCTAAGTATATGTCTCTGTTGGTGTTGCTTATATACTGTGTCTTCGCTTATTACCTCATAAAACATAAACAGAACATAAAATATGACATATCATTATTTATAGGAGCTGATTATCTTTCAAACGAGTCCACACACAAGATAATCAGATGTATAGATCATTAGATAATCCACATGAAGCACAATGTTACATATGACCACCAGGAGATGGCGCCAAATACATGACACAGACTCAATGATGACTCAAATGACACAGAATGAAACTCATTCTGTGAAATCTCATGACTAAAATCATGTCTGCATGCTATGCAAACCTTTAGTCATTGTTGTGTTGACATGTGTAATTAGTTCTTATGTACAATTATTATCTTTTATGTGTTTGGAGATGTTTTTGGCCATAAGGAGACATTTTTGGACACTATGATGAATTATATTTGTAATGCTGTAACTATTGATTGCTTTGTCGAATCAACACAACATTTTTCTCAGCTACAGTTGACATGATTGGGAAGAAAACAAAAGCAGTTTATCAGAGCTACCTTATTTAAAACCAGAGATAAATAATATAAAATAAGAAAAATAGCACATTTTTGGCTAAAATTTTTAGAATTTTTGGGTATACCACTGAAACAGGAAATCTTTCAAAACACCTTCAGAGCTTAAAGGGTTAATTAATGAATTAGTTAATTATTTAAGTCCTTTGTACGGTCAATGTCATTTATATCCAGCATGAAGGGCCTGCTGTAAATTAACTGCATGTGTTTGTACCAGCAGTGCTGATTGGTTATGAGCTCTGACGGCTTTATGAAGGGGCGTGAGACCGTCCCTGGACCGGAAATCCACATGGGCTCCGTTCAGCACCAGAACACGGATCCCTTCCATGCTCAAACTTCCCTGAACCGCCAGAGTCAGAGGAGTCTCTGAGAGAAACACAGAAAGAGAACGAGAGCTTGTAGCTGTATGGAAAAACACAGTCTTTTCAGAGTAAAAGCAACATACAAAATGTTTCATTGGCGAACAGCACGATAGTATACTCAAACTCATGTCTGACCATGCAAACCAGCTTTGAAGTATTAGTTCACCCAAAAACAAAAATCCAGTCATTGTTTACTCAACCCTGTGTTGTTAGAACCCTATATGACTTTCTTTCTTTTTCTGAACACAAAGGGAGAAATTGTGAAATAATGTTGTGCTCAGTGATGTCATACTATGGCAGTTTATGGTGACCACGACTTCAAGCTTGAACTGAAGTCCTCAATCAAAGAGAGAGGTGGAGTAGGTGGGAATGTCTGTCACCTCTTCTCCATTCTGAACCAGTCAGTATTTGTGAGACCTCCGCAAAAAAATTCAGTAGGAGATGCTGGCTTTAATATACTCGTATGAGAACATTTTTGGACCGGTGCCAGTTCACAGTGGACAGAGTTACCCGAGCGATGTCGTAAATAGAAAAGAAGTGATCGATAGAATGTCCCGTTGCTTGTCACTGCTGGTTAGGACAAAAACTCTGAATACCCCAGAGAATATACATTTTATCTTGTGTTGTTTGCCATCAGTTTAGGACACGCTGTGACTGCGGCGTCCTGTAGCTCCGCTGTGTTTCTGTTTGATTTCCAAGTACTCTGTTCAAAATAATAAGGCTGGGCATAGAAACGCATCAATTCTTCAACTACAAACTCTTCAGGCAAGTTTCGTAAGCTCTGTTCTCTGTTTTGTGTGCAGATGTGTTGCAGAGCTGCAAACTTTCGAGTTCAGCTGACAGAGAGAGACTCCAAGGAACATAATAAACTTTATGGTCAAAAGTCAATGACGAGATGATTCTGACAGGGAGACGTTGCCAACAGAACGACGGTCATCAGAATTGAAAATGTCAAAGCAGAATTAGATGAGCAGGATTGGATTTCCAGTAATCCACAACAATTCTTCATGTCCTGAAATGTTGGACTGCAGAAGCCTGGACTCTTTTGACACTTGGGAGAGAATTAAAGGGATAGACAATACAATTTCTGTATAGGACTGAGTGTATCTCACCTCCACTCTCAGTGTCATGGTAGTTTGGATCGAGTCCCTTCTCCAGAGCTTTACTCAATTTCTCCACTGCTCCACCCTGAACGTAATCCAGGAACTTCTTCATATTGGCCTGTAGATGGAGCCACACACACAGAGACATATTACACACTTCCTTTGCATTGTTATTTATTTAGTTTTATTACCACAAATAGAAATGTCGTATTTTTCTTTATCTGTTTTTCTTTACATTGTACCTTGGTATGCAGCTTTGCTAGTTGTTTCTCATCCAGGTTGGTCTGTTTGTAGACTCGTGTCTTGTATCTGAACTGTAAAGTAAAGATACAGGAAAGAATAGAGAGAAAGTTCAACATTTTAAACAAAGTTTACAAGAGCTAAATAAGAGCACAAAACATAAGTGCAAAACAATGAAGTGCAAGACTTCAACCGAGGCTAAAAATAATTTTACACAAATATCACATCCATATATATATATATATATATATATATATATATATATATATATATATATATATATATATATATATATATTTTTACTGATTTGGTCATTTATTTATATTTATATTTATATATGTTTGAATTAGTTATTTATATATTTTATACGCATATATTTTCTAAGTACGAGCAAACACCACTAACAAAGAAAAACAACTTTAAAATCTTAACTTATCTTTAACTATTGGTTAAAAAAAAATTAAGAAACAGGTTGGAGAACTTTCTATACCACTTTCTATGAAACCCATATTTATACTGCATCCATAATGTCTCATTATACACCTTATAATAAATTATAACTTCTAAATAATTATAACAACAGTTATAATGCATTATAAGACTTCCCCTATTCATAGTTATAAAACATTTATAAAACAAGCAATATTCAGTTTTAATGCCGCAGATGTTAATAAAGTTAATGGTACATGTGCTGTATAGTGTAAACAGATAAAAGTCTTCATGACGTGATTATATTATAAATGATTATAAGTTACAAATGCAATATCTTCTTATAAACAGCCGTAACATAAACTTGTAACATACATTACAAATCAAACTTATATAATGGAAGTTATTTATTAATTAAAAAGATGCACAAACATTAAATTTTATTGAATAGAGTCCAGAGTTGAATCAGTTTCATTTTGTTTTTATTCTTGGGTGTGTTTACATGTGTGATCAACATATATGAGAGAGAGATAGAGAGATAGAGCGAGAGAGATAGAGCGAGAGAGAGATAGAGAGAGAGAGAGAGAGAGAGAGAGAGAGAGAGAGATGAAGACATGTGGTTTAGACAACATCAGAACAGAGATGCTGAAGCACAGTCCAGCGGTAATGCAGGAGGCCTTGTTAAAACTCTTCAATCTGGTTCTGCAATCTGGCTATTTTCCTGACACCTGGAGTTTGAGCTTAATACACCCATTATATAAGAGTGGAGACAAATTCCACCCCAATAACTACCGAGGCATTTGACAATAAAAGAACAGAATTTTTCACTCAAGTGTGAGGAGTGAGACCGGGCTGCAGTTTGAGTCCAACTCTGTTCAACATTTACGTTAATGAGTTAGCAGAGCTACTGGAACAATCTGCAACACCCGGTCTTACTCTAAATCATTCTGAAGTTAAATTTCTTCTCTATGCAGATGATCTGGTGCTGCTGTCAGCTACTGCACAAGGGCTACAGCAGCACCTGGACCTGCTGGAGAACTACTGTCAGAACTGGGCCCTGACAGTCAATCTGAAAAAAAATAAAATTAGGATTTTCCAGAAAAGAGCCAGATTACAGGACAGCAGATACACATTCACTCTGGGGAACACTGCAATAGAACACACCCGACACTACGACTACCTCGGTCTAAAGATCAGTGCTTCAGGCGGATTTGGTCTGACAGTGAATGCACTAAAAGAGAAAGCTAGAAGAGCATTCTATGCTATTAGGTGCAAATTTACCCAAGTTGACATTCCTGTAACAATCTGGTGTAAGATCTTTGATAGTATTGTAATGCCTATTGCTCTGTATGGATGTGAGGTTTGGGGTCCACTCTGTCTGGCAGATTACTCAAGATGGGACACACACCGCATAGAATCCCTGCATGCACAATTCTGTAGAAACATTCGAAGAGTTCAGAGAAGAACACCTACTAATGCATGCCGGCCCAACTAGGCAGATACCCCCTTATTATACATATTGTAAAACGATCCCTCAAATTTTAGGTACACCTAAATTCAAGTTCCCCTAACACACTGCAACATGAAGCCCTTAAAACCCCAAGAGCTGAAGCCTAAAACCAGAAAACTCACAAACCCACTAACAACTAACAAACACCAGATTCAGACTCCCACTGCTGAACCAAACCAGATCAGAATAAAAGAAAGCAAAAATTCATATTTGGACCATTGGGAAAATGAATGTAAAAACCAAAGCAAATTGGGATGTTATCGGGCCCTAAACAGAACATATAATCTGGCAGAATATCTGCACACTGTAAGAGATCCAAAACTGAGACGGATCCTCCCCAAATACAGACTCATTGATCACAGACAAACATGAAGGAGGAGATCAGGGGGAGATCAGATCAGATCAGAAGCTGGTGTTAATGGGGGAGATCAGATCAGATGCTGGTGTTACTGGGGGAGATCATATCAGATGCTGGTGTTACTGGGGGAGATCAGATCAGATGCTGGTGTTACTGGGGGAGATCAGATCAGATGCTGGTGTTACTGGAGGAGATCAGATCAGATGCTGGTGTTACTGGAGGAGATCAGATCAGATGCTGGTGTTACTGGGGGAGATCAGATCAGATGCTGGTGTTACTGGAGGAGATCAGATCAGATGCTGGTGTTACTGGGGGAGATCAGATCAGATGCTGGTGTTACTGGGGGAGATCAGATCAGATGCTGGTGTTACTGGAGGAGATCAGATCAGATGCTGGTGTTACTGGAGGAGATCAGATCAGATGCTGGTGTTACTGGGGGAGATCAGATCAGATGCTGGTGTTACTGGGGGAGATCAGATCAGATGCTGGTGTTACTGGAGGAGATCAGATCAGATGCTGGTGTTACTGGGGGAGATCAGATCAGATGCTGGTGTTACTGGGGGAGATCAGATCAGATGCTGGTGTTACTGGGGGAGATCAGATCAGATGCTGGTGTTACTGGAGGAGATCAGATCAGATGCTGGTGTTACTGGAGGAGATCAGATCAGATGCTGGTGTTACTGGGGGAGATCAGATCAGATGCTGGTGTTACTGGGGGAGATCAGATCAGATGCTGGTGTTACTGGGGGAGATCAGATCAGATGCTGGTGTTAATGGGGGAGATCAGATCAGATGCTGGTGTTACTGGGGGTGTTCAGATCAGATGCTGGTGTTACTGGGGGAGATCAGATCAGATGCTGGTGTTACTGGGGGAGATCATATCAGATGCTGGTGTTACTGGGGGAGTTCAGATCAGATGCTGGTGTTACTGGGGGAGATCAGATCAGATGCTGGTGTTACTGGGGGAGATCAGATCAGATGCTGGTGTTACTGGGGGAGATCAGATCAGATGCTGGTGTTACTGGGGGAGTTCAGATCAGATGCTGGTGTTACTGGGGGAGATCAGATCAGATGCTGGTGTTACTGGGGGAGATCAGATCAGATGCTGGTGTTAATGGGGGAGATCAGATCAGATGCTGGTGTTACTGGGGGTGTTCAGATCAGATGCTGGTGTTACTGGGGGAGATCAGATCAGATGCTGGTGTTACTGGGGGAGTTCAGATCAGATGCTGGTGTTACTGGGGGAGATCAGATCAGATGCTGGTGTTACTGGGGGAGATCATTTCAGATGCTGGTGTTACTGGGGGAGATCATATCAGATGCTGGTGTTACTGGGGGAGTTCAGATCAGATGCTGGTGTTACTGGGGGAGATCAGATCAGATGCTGGTGTTACTGGGGGAGATCAGATCAGATGCTGGTGTTACTGGGGGTGTTCAGATCAGATGCTGGTGTTACTGGGGGAGATCAGATCAGATGCTGGTGTTACTGGGGGTGTTCAGATCAGATGCTGGTGTTACTGGGGGAGATCAGATCAGATGCTGGTGTTACTGGGGGTGTTCAGATCAGATGCTGGTGTTACTGGGGAAGGACCATCATGCATCAGTTGCAGCAAAATTCATTTTTGAGATGCACACCCTCAGAAACCAATTACTGCCTTAATGTACTTCAGTCAAAATACTTTTATTCTCTTATGTTCATAATGTCCTGTTAAATGTTATATTGTATAGTGTATATTGAGAGAGAGAGAGAGTTTCTGATATATTTGAACATTGTTGTTCAAATCGTAATTGTAAAACAAGTCTAAATATCTCAAAATGTACATAGAATGTGTGTTATTTATGTATTTGTGATTGTGCAGTGTTTATAACTTCCAGCATGACTTGTAATGTCTTATAAGCACTTAAACATATCTTATGGATGTTTATAAGAAGACATTGCTTTTGTCACTTAAAGCACACCTATTATATATAAAACAGAATATACTGTATATATAACATATAATACATTATAACTTCTGCAGATAAACTTAAATGTTGCTTGTGCTATAATGAATTATACTCTAATGTATAAATGTGAATAGGTGAGCAATATAATGTATTATAATTGTGGTTATAATTATTTATGAGATGTTATAACATACTATAAGGTGTATTATGAGACATTACTAATGCATTATAACGCCTTTACAATGCATTAGAAATATGGGCGTCATAGACAGTGTTAGTGAACATTCTAATAAGCATTTTTTAATAACATTTTGAATTTTTTTATTTTGTAAAGTTTTTAATTTTCTCCCCAATTTGGAACGCCCAATTCCCAATGTGCTTTAAGTCCTTGTGGTGGCGTAGTGACTCGCCTCAATCCAAGGGGCGGAGGACGAATCTCAGATGCCTCGTTGTCTCAGACCGTCAATCTGTGCATCTTATCATGTGACTTGTTGAGCGTGTTATCGTGGAGACGTAGCGTGTGTGGAGGCTTCACGCTATTCTCCGCGTCATCCACGCACAACTCACCAAACCCCCCCACCAATTTGGTTGCTAAGGAGACCTGACTGGAGTCACTCAGCACGCCCTGGATTCAAACTCACGACTCCAGGTGTGATAGTCAGTGTCAATACTCGCTGAGATACCCAGAACCCCGTCTAACAAGCATTCTTGAACAAGGACTCATACATCATACAACTTTAAGTCTACATTTCCACACTAATTTTAGGTTACTGGCAGGGCCAGACGGAATCTGCACACTCTTTTTGCATTTTCTGCGCTGATTTTTAGGAAAGTCTAATTCTGCATAAGGGATTTAAACATAGCAAAATGTATTAAATGTACCTGAGAGTATGACACTCTTATTGGTAGCTAATAGGAGGTAGAATGATAGCGGTTTTACCGATTAATCGGTGCCGATATTTGCTTTTTGGAACAGTTATTCCTACAGAATGAGTTACAGCGGCCTCTAGAGGTGAAATAAACACAATCACTGACACCTCTTTTTATCATTGACAATATTTATCCATATTTGTATCCTCACTTCAATGCATATCTTACTATTTTGATTAGATAATCAAGTGCACTAAATTGAAGCGAGGGCATGCAAACAAAAATGCAACTATGGAAATGTGTCACATCAGCATATACATAGTATCTCCAGTAACTTCATGTCTTGTGAATAATAATAAACATTATTCCTCAATAAATACCCATCATATATATCATGTGGTGAACAGGCTATGAAAGGCTTAATTTGGTCAAAGTTGCTAAAAGAATCATTAAATTAGCCAACATATTTCATAAACAATCATGCAGGAGATGAGAAACACGTAGGACTACTATGAATGACAGATCAAGTTGCAATTCTGAGGAAAAAATGTGGGAATTCTGCTTCCTGCGGATTTCTCAATGCCTGTTATTGTTTATTAGTAGTCTATGTGATGTACTCTAGATTAAAGGAATATTCGGAGGATCTGTGGCAATCTGTGTGACTGGATGTTTGCTTTGGTACCTCCAGGTAGGGCACACCCTTCTCCAGGGACTGTGAGAATTCTCGAAGCAAGCGCTCTTCCTCCAGGAATTTGGCATCTCGTCTGTCTCCCGCTGGCTGGAAAAGGCCGTAATTGTAAACGTCCCACAACGACTCACTGAGGGTACAAATAATCTGCTGCTTCGCAATCCAAACGGAGGAATCAGGATCAAACCGCAAACACTTCTACAGACAGAGAGAGTGAAAACAGGGTTGAAATAGAGGGGGAGAGTATAAACAAAACATTAAACTGGATTAAAGGACAATTCTGGATTTAAAACATGTTATGCTCTATGGAGAACATCTGTGATATATTGGTGATTACCACAGAAGAGTAGTTTGAAAAAACAAATAAAAAGATACTTTCCAGCATTGGATTTACAATTGAAATCTACAGAGAACTGGACCACAGGGTTTAAAAGCAGAAAAGTACATTTTCCCAGTGCAATGCCTTGCACCATAGACTTCTATTATAAATCCAGTAAATATGAGATTATATATTTTTATTTATTTATTTATTTATTTTTGTACAGTGGTGGTAATTTACAGAGCTCCTTAAAGGACAGGACGGGATTTTTTTTTTTTTTCTGAAATAGTTTTGTGTGCCATCGGAATAAGTTTTGCATTCCCTCACAATACATTTACCATGGTTTAACTACAGTAACCATTTTTTAACCATTGTATTTGTATTGAAACCGTACTGATTATACAGGGAAACAAAAACTATGGTAATAAAAATCATAGTTTCATAAATCATAAAAAAAACTATTGCGATGGAATGCAAAACTATTCCGAGGGAACGCAAAACTAATTGCGAGGGAGCGCAAAACTATTCCGAGGGAACACAAACTATTGCGATGGAATGCAAAATGAATTGCGAGGGAATGCAAAACTATTGCGATGGAATGCAAAACTATTCCGAGGGAATGCAAAAGTAATAGCGAGGGAATGCAAAACTATTCCGAGGGAACACAAACTATTGCGATGGAATGCAAAACTAATTGAGAGGGAGCGCAAAACTATTCCGAGGGAATGCAGAACTATTCCGAGGGAATGCAAAACTAATTGCGAGGGAACGCAAAACTATTCCGAGGGAACACAAACTATTGCGATGGAACGCAAAACGAATTGAGAGGGAGCGCAAAACTATTCCGAGGGAGCGCAAAACTAATTGCAATGGAATGCAAAACTATTGCGAGGGAACGCAAAACTAATTGCAATGGAATGCAAAACTATTGCGAGGGAACGCAAAACTAATTGCGAGGTAACGCAAAACTAATTGCGAGGGAACGCAAAACTAATTGCGAGGGAACGCAAAACTATTGCAAGGTAACGCAAAACTAATTGCGAGGGAACGCAAAACTAATTGCGAGGTAACGCAAAAATAATTGCGAGGGAACGCAAAACTATTGCGAGGTAACGCAAAACTAATTGCGAGGTAACGCAAAACTAATTGCGAGGGAGCACAAAACTATTCCGAGGGAACGCAAAACTAATTGTGAGGGAGCGCAAAACTAATTGCGAGGGAGCGCAAAACTAAATGCGAGGGAGCGCAAAACTAATTGCGAGGGAGCGCAAAACTAATTGCGAGGGAGCGCAAAACTATTCCGAGGGAGCGCAAAACTAATTGCGAGGGAGCGCAAAACTAATTGCGAGGGAGCGCAAAACTATTCCGAGGGAGCGCAAAACTAATTGTGAGGGAGCGCAAAACTAATTGCGAGGGAGCGCAAAACTATTCCGAGGGAGCGCAAAACTAATTGCGAGGGAGCGCAAAACTATTCCGAGGGAGCGCAAAACTAATTGTGAGGGAGCGCAAAACTAATTGCGAGGGAGCGCAAAACTATTCAGAGGGAATGCAAAACTAATTGCGATGGAGCGCAAAACTAATTGCGAGGGAACGCAAAACTATTCAGAGGGAACGCAAAACTAATTGCGAGGTAACGCAAAACTAATTGCGAGGGAACGCAAAACTATTGCGAGGGAACGCAAAACTATTCAGAGGGAACGCAAAACTAATTGCGAGGGAACGCAAAACTAATTGCGAGGGAGCGCAAAACTATTCAGAGGGAGCGCAAAACTAATTGCGAGGGAGCGCAAAACTATTGCGAGGGAACGGAATACTATTCAGAGGGAGCGCAAAACTATTCAGAGGGAGCGCAAAACTAATTGCGAGGGAACGTAAAACTATTGTGAGGGAGCGCAAAACTATTCAGAGGGAGCGCAAAACTAATTGCGAGGGAACGCAAAACTATTGCGAGGGAACGCAAAACTATTCAGAGGGAACGCAAAACTAATTGCGAGGTAACGCAAAACTATTGCGAGGGAACGCAAAACTAATTGCGAGGGAGCGCAAAACTATTGCGAGGGAACGGAATACTATTCAGAGGGAGCGCAAAACTATTCAGAGGGAGCGCAAAACTAATTGTGAGGGAACGGAAAACTATTCAGAGGGAGCGCAAAACTATTCAGAGGGAGCGCAAAACTAATTGCGAGGGAACGCAAAACTATTGCGAGGGAACGCAAAACTAAATGCGAGGGAGCGCAAAACTAATTGCGAGGGAGCGCAAAACTAATTGCGAGGGAGCGCAAAACTATTCCGAGGGAACGCAAAACTAATTGCGAGGGAGCGCAAAACTAATTGCGAGGGAGCGCAAAACTATTCAGAGGGAGCGCAAAACTAATTGCGAGGGAGCGCAAAACTAATTGCGAGGGAGCGCAAAACTATTGCGAGGGAACGGAATACTATTCAGAGGGAGCGCAAAACTATTCAGAGGGAGCGCAAAACTATTGCGAGGGAACGCAAAACTATTGCGAGGGAGCGCAAAACTATTGCGAGGGAGCGCAAAACTAATTGCGAGGGAGCGCAAAACTATTGCGAGGGAACGGAAAACTATTGTGAGGGAGCGCAAAACTATTCAGAGGGAGCGCAAAACTAATTGCGAGGGAGCGCAAAACTATTGCGAGGGAACGCAAAACTAATTGCGAGGGAACGCAAAACTATTGCGAGGGAACGCAAAACTAATTGCGAGGGAACGCAAAACTAATTGCGAGGGAGTGCAAAACTATTCCGAGGGAGCGCAAAACTAATTGCGAGGGAACGCAAAACTATTGCGAGGGAGAGCAAAACTAATTGCGAGGGAGCGCAAAACTATTCCGAGGGAGCGCAAAACTAATTGCGAGGGAGCGCAAAACTATTCTGAGGGAGCGCAAAACTAATTGCGAGGGAGCGCAAAACTATTCCGAGGGAGCGCAAAACTAATTGTGAGGGAGCGCAAAACTAATTGCGAGGGAGCGCAAAACTATTCAGAGGGAATGCAAAACTAATTGCGATGGAGCGCAAAACTAATTGCGAGGGAACGCAAAACTATTCAGAGGGAACGCAAAACTAATTGCGAGGTAACGCAAAACTATTGCGAGGGAACGCAAAACTAATTGCGAGGGAACGCAAAACTATTGCGAGGTAACGCAAAACTAATTGCGAGGGAGCGCAAAACTAATTGCGAGGGAGCGCAAAACTATTCCGAGGGAACGCAAAACTAATTGTGAGGGAGCGCAAAACTAATTGCGAGGGAGCGCAAAACTAATTGCGAGGGAGCGCAAAACTATTCCGAGGGAGCGCAAAACTAATTGCGAGGGAGCGCAAAACTAATTGCGAGGGAGCGCAAAACTATTTTGAGGGAGCGCAAAACTAATTGCGAGGGAGAGCAAAACTATTCCGAGGGAGCGCAAAACTAATTGCGAGAGAGCGCAAAACTATTCAGAGGGAACGCAAAACTAATTGCGATGGAGCGCAAAACTATTCAGAGGGAACGCAAAACTAATTGCGAGGGAATGCAAAACTAATTGCGAGGGAACGCAAAACTAATTGCGAGGGAGCGCAAAACTATTCAGAGGGAGCGCAAAACTAATTGCGAGGGAGCGCAAAACTATTGCGAGGGAACGGAATACTATTCAGAGGGAGTGCAAAACTATTCAGAGGGAGCGCAAAACTAATTGCGAGGGAACGTAAAACTATTGTGAGGGAGCGCAAAACTATTCAGAGGGAGCGCAAAACTATTGCGAGGGAACGCAAAACTATTGTGAGGGAGCGCAAAACTAATTGCGAGGGAGCGCAAAACTAATTGCGAGGGAGCGCAAAACTATTGCGAGGGAACGGAAAACTATTGTGAGGGAGCGCAAAACTATTCAGAGGGAGCGCAAAACTAATTGCGAGGGAGCGCAAAACTATTGCGAGGGAACGCAAAACTAATTGCGAGGGAACGCAAAACTATTGCGAGGGAACGCAAAACTAATTGCGAGGGAACGCAAAACTATTGTGAGGGAGCGCAAAACTATTCCGAGGGAACGCAAAACTAATTGCGAGGGAGCGCAAAACTATTCAGAGGGAGCGCAAAACTATTTAGAGGGAACGCAAAACTATTCAGAGGGAGCGCAAAACTATTCAGAGGGAACGCAAAACTAATTGCGAGGGAGCGCAAAACTAATTGCGAGGGAGCGCAAAACTATTCCGAGGGAGCGCAAAACTAATTGCGAGGGAGCGCAAAACTATTCCGAGGGAGCGCAAAACTAATTGTGAGGGAGCGCAAAACTAATTGCGAGGGAGCGCAAAACTAATTGCGAGGGAGCGCAAAACTATTCCGAGGGAGCGCAAAACTAATTGTGAGGGAGCGCAAAACTAATTGCGAGGGAGCGCAAAACTATTCAGAGGGAATGCAAAACTAATTGCGATGGAGCGCAAAACTAATTGCGAGGGAACGCAAAACTATTCAGAGGGAACGCAAAACTAATTGCGAGGTAACGCAAAACTAATTGCGAGGGAACGCAAAACTATTGCGAGGGAACGCAAAACTATTCAGAGGGAACGCAAAACTAATTGCGAGGGAACGCAAAACTAATTGCGAGGGAACGCAAAACTAATTGCGAGGGAGCGCAAAACTATTCAGAGGGAGCGCAAAACTAATTGCGAGGGAGCGCAAAACTATTGCGAGGGAACGGAATACTATTCAGAGGGAGCGCAAAACTATTCAGAGGGAGCGCAAAACTAATTGCGAGGGAACGTAAAACTATTGTGAGGGAGCGCAAAACTATTCAGAGGGAGCGCAAAACTATTGCGAGTGAACGCAAAACTATTGCGAGGGAGCGCAAAACTATTGCGAGGGAGCGCAAAACTAATTGCGAGGGAGCGCAAAACTATTGCGAGGGAACGGAAAACTATTGCGAGGGAGCGCAAAACTATTCAGAGGGAGCGCAAAACTAATTGCGAGGGAGCACAAAACTATTGCGAGGGAACGCAAAACTATTGCGAGGGAACGCAAAACTAATTGCGAGGTAACGCAAAACTAATTGCGAGGGAGCGCAAAACTAATTGCGAGGGAGCGCAAAACTATTCCGAGGGAACGCAAAACTAATTGTGAGGGAGCGCAAAACTAATTGCGAGGGAGCGCAAAACTATTCAGAGGGAGCGCAAAACTAATTGCGAGGGAGCGCAAAACTAATTGCGAGGGAGCGCAAAACTATTGCGAGGGAACGGAATACTATTCAGAGGGAGCGCAAAACTATTCAGAGGGAGCGCAAAACTAATTGCGAGGGAACGTAAAACTATTGTGAGGGAGCGCAAAACTATTCAGAGGGAGCGCAAAACTATTGCGAGGGAACGCAAAACTATTGCGAGGGAGCGCAAAACTATTGCGAGGGAGCGCAAAACTAATTGCGAGGGAGCGCAAAACTATTGCGAGGGAACGGAAAACTATTGTGAGGGAGCGCAAAACTATTCAGAGGGAGCGCAAAACTAATTGCGAGGGAGCGCAAAACTATTGCGAGGGAACGCAAAACTAATTGCGAGGGAACGCAAAACTATTGCGAGGGAACGCAAAACTAATTGCGAGGGAACGCAAAACTAATTGCGAGGGAGTGCAAAACTATTCCGAGGGAGCGCAAAACTAATTGCGAGGGAACGCAAAACTATTGCGAGGGAGAGCAAAACTAATTGCGAGGGAGCGCAAAACTATTCCGAGGGAGCGCAAAACTAATTGCGAGGGAGCGCAAAACTAATTGCGAGGGAGCGCAAAACTATTCCGAGGGAGCGCAAAACTAATTGTGAGGGAGCGCAAAACTAATTGCGAGGGAGCGCAAAACTATTCAGAGGGAATGCAAAACTAATTGCGATGGAGCGCAAAACTAATTGCGAGGGAACGCAAAACTATTCAGAGGGAACGCAAAACTAATTGCGAGGTAACGCAAAACTATTGCGAGGGAACGCAAAACTAATTGCGAGGGAACGCAAAACTATTGCGAGGTAATGCAAAACTAATTGCGAGGTAACGCAAAACTAATTGCGAGGGAGCGCAAAACTATTCCGAGGGAACGCAAAACTAATTGTGAGGGAGCGCAAAACTAATTGCGAGGGAGCGCAAAACTAATTGCGAGGGAGCGCAAAACTATTCCGAGGGAGCGCAAAACTAATTGCGAGGGAGCGCAAAACTAATTGCGAGGGAGCGCAAAACTATTCTGAGGGAGCGCAAAACTAATTGCGAGGGAGAGCAAAACTATTCCGAGGGAGCGCAAAACTAATTGCGAGAGAGCGCAAAACTATTCAGAGGGAACGCAAAACTAATTGCGATGGAGCGCAAAACTATTCAGAGGGAACGCAAAACTAATTGCGAGGGAGCGCAAAACTATTCAGAGGGAATGCAAAACTAATTGCGATGGAGCGCAAAACTAATTGCGAGGGAACGCAAAACTATTCAGAGGGAACGCAAAACTAATTGCGAGGTAACGCAAAACTATTGCGAGGGAACGCAAAACTAATTGCGAGGGAACGCAAAACTATTGCGAGGTAATGCAAAACTAATTGCGAGGTAACGCAAAACTAATTGCGAGGGAGCGCAAAACTATTCCGAGGGAACGCAAAACTAATTGTGAGGGAGCGCAAAACTAATTGCGAGGGAGCGCAAAACTAATTGCGAGGGAGCGCAAAACTATTCCGAGGGAGCGCAAAACTAATTGCGAGGGAGCGCAAAACTAATTGCGAGGGAGCGCAAAACTATTCTGAGGGAGCGCAAAACTAATTGCGAGGGAGAGCAAAACTATTCCGAGGGAGCGCAAAACTAATTGCGAGAGAGCGCAAAACTATTCAGAGGGAACGCAAAACTAATTGCGATGGAGCGCAAAACTATTCAGAGGGAACGCAAAACTAATTGCGAGGGAATGCAAAACTAATTGCGAGGGAACGCAAAACTAATTGCGAGGGAGCGCAAAACTATTCAGAGGGAGCGCAAAACTAATTGCGAGGGAGCGCAAAACTAATTGCGAGGGAGCGCAAAACTATTGCGAGGGAACGGAATACTATTCAGAGGGAGTGCAAAACTATTCAGAGGGAGCGCAAAACTAATTGCGAGGGAACGTAAAACTATTGTGAGGGAGCGCAAAACTATTCAGAGGGAGCGCAAAACTATTGCGAGGGAACGCAAAACTATTGTGAGGGAGCGCAAAACTAATTGCGAGGGAGCGCAAAACTATTGCGAGGGAACGGAAAACTATTGTGAGGGAGCGCAAAACTATTCAGAGGGAGCGCAAAACTAATTGCGAGGGAGCGCAAAACTATTGCGAGGGAACGCAAAACTAATTGCGAGGGAACGCAAAACTATTGCGAGGGAACGCAAAACTAATTGCGAGGGAACGCAAAACTAATTGCGAGGGAACGCAAAACTATTCCGAGGGAGCGCAAAACTAATTGCGAGGGAACGCAAAACTATTGTGAGGGAGCGCAAAACTATTCCGAGGGAACGCAAAACTATTCCGAGGGAACGCAAAACTAATTGCGAGGGAGCGCAAAACTATTCAGAGGGAGCGCAAAACTATTTAGAGGGAACGCAAAACTATTCAGAGGGAGCGCAAAACTATTCAGAGGGAATGCAAAACTAATTGCGAGGGAACGCAAAACTATTCAGAGGGAGCGCAAAACTATTCAGAGGGAACGCAAACCTATTCAGAGGGAACGCAAAACTATTCAGAGGGAACGCAAAACTAATTGCGAGGGAACGCAAAACTATTGCGAGGGAACGCAAAACTAATTGCGAGGGAACGCAAAACTAATTGCGAGGGAACGCAAAACTATTGTGAGGGAGCGCAAAACTATTCCGAGGGAACGCAAAACTAATTGCGAGGGAGCGCAAAACTATTCAGAGGGAGCGCAAAACTATTTAGAGGGAACGCAAAACTATTCAGAGGGAGCGCAAAACTATTCAGAGGGAACGCAAAACTAATTGCGAGGGAACGCAAAACTATTCAGAGGGAGCGCAAAACTATTCAGAGGGAACGCAAACCTATTCAGAGGGAACGCAAAACTATTCAGAGGGAGCGCAAAACTATTCAGAGGGAACGCAAAACTATTCAGAGGGAACGCAAAACTAATTGCGAGGGAACACAAAACTAAGTAATGAAACCTGGAATATTCCTTACATTTAAAATAATTATGACACCAGTTGAATCCAAAATTAAAAATAAGAGCTTGTTTGGTGGGTTTGCATTTGAAAGTAATCGATCATTTTAATAAGCCCTTTCAGAAAGCTTTTTAAAAATCATCTGGCATAAAACATAATGTGCATATTAAAATCCAACGTGCAAAACCTCTTGCGCAATGAATGTGTGCACACACTGCTTTATCTGGGAATTGTTCCTGTGGTTTAATTGAGCATGTTAAAGTTTGCTGGTAATTGAGTGAGGAGTTTGAGATGAGAGCTGACATTTAATCAGGTCAGCACTCCACAGAAACCACACGAGGAAACTCAAACGGAGCATGTGTGTGTGTGTGTGTGTGTGTGCGCTTATTTAAAATTTCCCCACAATAGTTTCATACACACACACACTATCATGCAAACACAAAATAAATATTCCTCCATTAGGAATTCCCATGCTTCCCTTTTTTCTCTAATTAACTTATTTTTTAATTTTCCGCTTATGTCTCAATCCCGCCCACTCTAACACTGGGAGACACAAAGGACCCAGAGTATATATTAAACTGTGCGTATGTGTATTTAGGAGTCAGTGAGTGTTTACACTGATTTCATTAGTTCAGTGAAGGAAACTGAAATATGTTTTTGAGTTCAGAGGTTGCTCTAGGGTGGTTTCAGACCTGTTGCTCGGATGATTTCCTCCAAAACATGGATTGAAATTGTTACAATGTTGCATTTTTTTTTTCATAATTACATTTTCAGCGGTAAAAATTTTAATTCTTGATATAAAAAATTACATAATCACTTGCAGAAACACATTCTTTGTATCAAAAATGACATTTTAGCTGGTAAAAATGGTGATTTTTGATTTCTGAAATGGTATTTTCACTAGAAGTGATTCACTCCTGTACAAAACGCAAATACAGATATCTATCATTTATTTCTTACTAGTTGAAATTACAATTTCACACAAAAGCAATGCACTTTTTATTTAAAAACAATAAGTTTTTATATCAATAATTGTTGTTATTACTGCAAATGTCTATTTGCATATCAAAAAATGTATCACATCTAATAAAAATGCTAATTTGGTTCTAACCAGTGACAATGTTCTTATAAGCAGTAAAACATTTTTTAAAAATCTTTACTTACTCTCCAATTTATTGATATCTGAAATAACAAATCTATCATGCTAATACTGAAAAACATTTACAGATATATAAAATTCAATTGTTGATGTCAGGAATGGATGTTTGTACTTGTAATTACATAATTATTGATATAAAAAATGATCACTTTTACTAGTAAGAAATGCTTTGCAGGTATGTAATATTGCAGTTGCCCATTTAATTATAGATATTAATTATAGATATTTGTAATTGAAAATAATGTAATTACAGATATCAAGAGTGATGTTTTTTGCTAGTTGAAATCACACTTTTGAGATCAAGAATAGCCATTTTAACTAGTGAAAATGCCATTTTTTATATCTGTAATTCATATCCAGCTCTTGATTAAATGTCGAAACGGCTTGCAGTATGTGGTTAGCATAGCTCAGATCATTCGATCTAGGAGGAATATAATAATAATTATATGTGACCTCTGACCTTTGATCTGAGACTTTATGATCTTGGCAAATTCAAGCACAGTTTGAGATATTGTCAAGATCTCTTCTGGGGGGGTCTGGGTGTCTCAGCGAGTATTGATGACTATCACCTCTGGAGTCATGAATTTGAATCCAGACCGTGCTGAGGATCTCCTAAACAACCAAATTGGCCCGGTTGCTAGGGAGGGTAGAGTCACATGGGGTAACCAAAATGGCCCGGTTGCTAGGGAGGGTAGAGTCACATGGGGTAACCAAAATGGCCCGGTTGCTAGGGAGGGTAGAGTCACATGGGGTAACCAAATTGGCCCGGTTGCTAGGGAGAGTAAAGTCACATGGGGTAACCAAATTGGCCCGGTTGCTAGAGAGGGTAGAGTCGCATGGGGTAACCAAATTGGCCCGGTTGCTAGGGAGGGTAGAGTCACATGGGGTAACCAAAATGGCCCGGTTGCTAGGGAGGGTAGAGTCACATGGGGTAACCAAAATGGCCCGGTTGCTAGGGAGGGTAGAGTCACATGGGGTAACCAAATTGGCCCGGTTGCTAGGGAGAGTAAAGTCACATGGGGTAACCAAATTGTCCCGGTTGCTAGGGAGGGTAGAGTCACATGGGGTAACCTCCTCGTGGTGGTGATTAGTGGTTCTCTCAATGGGGCGTGTGGTGAGTTGTGTGTGGATCGTGGAGAGTAGCATGAGTCTCCACATGCTGTGAGTCTCCGCGGTGTCATGCACAACGACACGCGGATTGAGGCGAGTAACCGCGCCACCACGAGGAATTGGGCATTCGAAATTGGGAGAAAATGGGATAATCTCTTCTGAAACATGTGAAAACTCTATGCTCTTTTTTTCTCAGGTAATATGTGAGAAACAGGAAACTACAGCTAAAGTCTATATTCGCCCTGTTTAATCTAACTAAGAGAAATTCGATATTAAAGGGACCGTTCACACAAAAATAAAAATGTAACAATTATTTTGTTGAACTATCTAAGAGAGTTCACTGCAGTATGACTGATGAATATATGTGAACAGAAAGGGACCGACCGTTTGTTTGATATCAGGAATGCCAATACGGAACACCATGACGGCAAGGTGCGAGTCTTCGACGGGTGCGACCGTGGTCATACTTCGCTCCATGAGACGTCTCCGTGCCTGCTGATTGGTCAGGACCGGGTGATACAGCGGCTGATTGGTCGTCTGATGGTAAAGTGTCGGCTGACTGGGCAAATGAGGAATTCCTCTTTGGGCAGAATTGACTGCCCTGGGTGGTCTTTCTCCTCTCTGCCATCCAATCACAACGGCTGCTGGTTTGGACCCCTCGGCCTTGCGTCCACCGCGGTTCTGGTGTTCCTTGTCTCCCATATCCATCATCCCATTTTGATTCCCTCTTTTCAATCTTTCCTCCTCATCTTCCTCATCCTCGTCGTCTTTCTCCTCCGCACTGCTAAAAAACCGTTTGGTATTTCCCAGCATCCTTTGCTGCACTGTGTCAGCAATCAGCATTGACGTCATGATGTTGCGTCATGGCGCGTATCACCGTCACCTTAATGTTAGAGGGACTGACAAGGAAAAGAATGAAAGTAAGTATTAGAGGGGTAACGTTAACAAACTTATTTAAGGGTGATTTATATAACACTTTCTCGTCTCCCATTTTAATATGCAGAAACAACAGCCATTCGTAGGATGATTTACATGAACGTGTCAACACTGTGTAGCACTTTTAAAACATTGCTCTGTTTGAGCATCCTGACCAGCCCAACTCAACCACACTGGCTCAACCAACTGCATGAGGTTTCACCGCCAATGTGTTCTGCATTTCTATTTGGTAATTAAATTGATAAGAATAAGAGGATTAATAATAGCCAATATATATTAACAGCACTTTAATAGAATAGCAGAATTTCAAAAAAGCATAAAAATCAAACAAACATGTGAACCTCACAATCATTATTTAAATGACGGAGAAGGAATGTTCAAATTGAAATCGCATTGTGCTTTGGACAGTCTCTGTGTTGACTTGATGTGATGCGTATCTCAGAGATAGGAAAGTTACTGCATAAAAAGGTCACTGCGCTGAATCAAACTACTGCATGAAAAGTTACTTATTTAAGTTTTTAATTTAATAAAGTTACTGTATGGACGTGCTGAGTGACTCCAGTCAGGTCTCCTTAGCAACCAAATTGTCCCGGTTGCTAGGGAGGGTAGAGTCACATGGGGTAACCAAATTGTCCCGGTTGCTAGGGAGGGTAGAGTCACATGGGGTAACCTCCTCGTGGTGGTGATTAGTGGTTCTCTCAATGGGGCGTGTGGTGAGTTGTGTGTGGATCGTGGAGAGTAGCATGAGTCTCCACATGCTGTGAGTCTCCACGGTGTCATGCACAACGAGTCACGTGATCAGATGCGCCGATTGACGTCTCAGATGCGGAGGCAACTGAGACTCGTCATCCACCACCCGGATTGAGGCGAGTAACCGCGCCACCATGAGGACCTACTAAGTAGTGGGAATTGGGCATTCCAAAATTGTGAGAAAAGGGGATTAAATATTTTACTGCATAGAAGCTTGTGGATTTAAGTAACTGCATAAAAAGTCACTGCATTAAATACAGTTTCAGCAGTAAAGTTATGTTTATATAAATGCATTATTTAAAATTACTGCATAAAAATCACTGCATTAAATAGTTACTGAATTAAATCAAGTTATTGCGACCAAAAAAAAAACTTCTGCATTAAATCAAATTATTGCATAAAAAACTTCTGCATTAAATCAAATTATTGCATAAAAAACTTCTGCATTAAATCAAATTATTGCATAAAAAAACTTCTGTATTAAATCAAATTATTGCATAAAAAAACTTCTGCATTAAATCAAATTATTACATAAAAAAACTTCTGCATTAAATCAAATTATTGCATAAAAAAACTTCTGTATTAAATCAAATTATTGCATAAAAAACTTCTGTATTAAATCAAATTATTACATAAAAAGACTTCTGCATTAAATCAAATTATTACATAAAAAAACTTTTGCATTAAATCAAATTATTGCATAAACTTCTGTATTAAATCAAATTATTACATTAAAAAACTTCTGCATTAAATCAAATTATTACATAAAAAACTTCTGCATTAAATCAAATTATTGCATAAAAAACTTCTGCATTAAATCAAATTATTGCATAAAAAAACTTCTGCATTAAATCAAATTATTACATAAAAAAACTTTTGCATTAAATCAAATTATTGCATAAACAAACTTCTGTATTAAATCAAATTATTACATAAACAAACTTCTGTATTAAATCAAATTATTACATTAAAAAACTTCTGCATTAAATCAAATTATTACATAAAAAAACTTCTGCATTAAATCAAATTATTGCATAAAAAAACTTCTGCATTAAATCAAATTATTACATAAAAAAACTTCTGCATTAAATCAAATTATTACATAAAAAAACTTCTGTATTAAATCAAATTATTGCATAAAAAAACTTCTGCATTAAATCAAATTATTACATAAAAAAACTTCTGCATTAAATCAAATTATTGCATAAAAAAACTTCTGCATTAAATCAAATTATTACATAAAAAAACTTCTGCATTAAATCAAATTATTGCATAAAAAAACTTCTGCATTAAATCAAATTATTACATAAAAAAACTTCTGCATTAAATCAAATTATTGCATAAACTTCTGCATTAAATCAAATTATTACATTAAAAAACTTCTGCATTAAATCAAATCATTACATAAAAAAACTTCTGCATTAAATCAAATTATTACATAAAAAAACTTCTGTATTAAATCAAATTATTGCATAAAAAAACTTCTGCATTAAATCAAATTATTACATAAAAAACTTCTGCATTAAATCAAATTATTACATAAAAAGACTTCTGTATTAAATCAAATTATTGCATAAAAAACTTCTGCATTAAATCAAATTATTGCATAAAAAAACTTCTGTATTAAATCAAATTATTGCATAAAAAAATTCTGCATTAAATCAAATTATTGCATTAAAAACTTCTGCATTAAATCAAATTATTGCATAAAAAACGTCTGCATTAAATCAAATTATTGCATAAAAAAACTTCTGTATTAAATCAAATTATTGCATAAAAAACTTTTGCATTAAATCAAATTATTGCATAAACAAACTTCTGCATTAAATCAAATTATTACATTAAAAAACTTCTGCATTAAATCAAATTATTACATAAAAAACTTCTGCATTAAATCAAATTATTGCATAAAAAAACTTCTGCATTAAATTAAATTATTGCATAAAAAAACTTCTGCATTAAATCAAATTATTACATAAAAAAACTTCTGCATTAAATCAAATTATTACATAAAAAAACTTCTGCATTAAATCAAATTATTGCATAAAAAAACTTCTGCATTAAATCAAATTATTACATAAAAAAACTTCTGCATTAAATCAAATTATTACATTAAAAAACTTCTGCATTAAATCAAATTATTACATAAAAAAACTTCTGCATTAAATCAAATTATTACATAAAAAAACTTCTGCATTAAATCAAATTATTGCATAAAAAACTTCTGCATTAAATCAAATTATTGCATAAAAAAACTTCTGTATTAAATCAAATTATTACATAAAAAACTTCTGTATTAAATCAAATTATTACATAAAAAAACTTCTGCATTAAATCAAATTATTGCATAAAAAAACTTCTGCATTAAATCAAATTATTGCATAAAAAACTTCTGCATTAAATCAAATTATTACATAAAAAAACTTCTGTATTAAATCAAATTATTGCATAAAAAAACTTCTGCATTAAATCAAATTATTGCATAAAAAAACTTCTGTATTAAATCAAATTATTGCATAAAAAAAATTCTGCATTAAATCAAATTATTGCATTAAAAACTTCTGCATTAAATCAAATTATTGCATAAAAAACTTCTGCATTAAATCAAATTATTGCATAAAAAAACTTCTGTATTAAATCAAATTATTGCATAAAAAACTTTTGCATTAAATCAAATTATTGCATAAAAAAACTTCTGCATTAAATCAAATTATTGCATAAAAAAACTTCTGCATTAAATTAAATTATTGCATAAAAAAACTTCTGCATTAAATCAAATTATTGCATAAAAAAACTTCTGCATTAAATCAAATTATTGCATAAAAAAACTTCTGCATTAAATTAAATTATTGCATAAAAAAACTTCTGCATTAAATCAAATTATTACATAAAAAAACTTCTGCATTAAATCAAATTATTACATAAAAAAACTTCTGTATTAAATCAAATTATTGCATAAAAAACTTCTGCATTAAATCAAATTATTGCATAAAAAACTTCTGCATTAAATCAAATTATTGCATAAAAAAACTTCTGTATTAAATCAAATTATTGCATAAAAAAAAACTTCTGCATTAAATCAAATTATTACATAAAAAAAACTTCTGTATTAAATCAAATTATTACATAAAAAAACTTCTGCATTAAATCAAATTATTACATAAAAAAAACTTCTGCATTAAATCAAATTATTACATAAAAAAACTTCTGTATTAAATCAAATTATTACATAAAAAAAACTTCTGCATTAAATCAAATTATTGCATAAAAAAACTTCTGCATTAAATCAAATTATTACATAAAAAAACTTCTGTATTAAATCAAATTATTACATAAAAAAAACTTCTGCATTAAATCAAATTATTACATAAAAAAACTTCTGTATTAAATCAAATTATTACATAAAAAAAACTTGTGCATTAAATCAAATTATTACATAAAAAAACTTCTGTATTAAATCAAATTATTACATAAAAAAACTTCTGCATTAAATCAAATTATTGCATAAAAAAACTTCTGCATTAAATCAAATTATTACATAAAAAAACTTCTGTATTAAATCAAATTATTACATAAAAAAAACTTCTGCATTAAATCAAATTATTACATAAAAAAACTTCTGCATTAAATCAAATTATTACATAAAAAAAACTTATGCATTAAATCAAATTATTACATAAAAAAACTTCTGTATTAAATCAAATTATTACATAAAAAAACTTCTGCATTAAATCAAATTATTGCATAAAAAAAACTTCTGCATTAAATCAAATTATTACATAAAAAAACTTCTGTATTAAATCAAATTATTACATAAAAAAAACTTCTGCATTAAATCAAATTATTGCATAAAAAAACTTCTGCATTAAATCAAATTATTACATAAAAAAAACTTCTGCATTAAATCAAATTATTACATAAAAAAAACTTCTGCATTAAATCAAATTATTGCATAAAAAAACTTCTGCATTAAATCAAATTATTGCATAAAAAACTTCTGCATTAAATCAAATTATTGCATAAAAAAACTTCTGTATTAAATCAAATTATTGCATAAAAAAATTCTGCATTAAATCAAATTATTGCATAAAAAAATTCTGCATTAAATCAAATTATTGCATAAAAAACTTCTGCATTAAATCAAATTATTGCATAAAAAAACTTCTGTATTAAATCAAATTATTGCATAAAAAAATTCTGCATTAAATCAAATTATTGCATAAAAAACTTCTGCATTAAATCAAATTATTGCATAAAAAAACTTCTGTATTAAATCAAATTATTGCATAAAAAACTTTTGCATTAAATCAAATTATTACATAAACAAACTTCTGTATTAAATCAAATTATTACATAAAAAAACTTCTGTATTAAATCAAATTATTACATAAAAAATTTCTGTATTAAATCAAATTATTGCATAAAATCAAGTTAATGCATAAAAGTTATACAGTATATTGTTCTATGCATAAAAATCACTGTATTAAATAGTTACTGCATAAAAAGTATTTAATTGTATTTAAAAGTGAATGCATGACATAAAATTTCAGTATCAAATCAAGTAGCTGCATTAAAAGTTAATGCCTTAAATCAAATTACTTTGTGAAAAAGGTTACTACATGAAATCAAGTCGCTGCATTAAAAATATACTGCATGAAAAAGATTCTGCATTAAATCAATTCATGTATAAAAAAGTTCCTGCATTTTGGTTTGTCATCTGTTGAAAGAACTTGTTCTGGATCAGAGCATCTGCTAAATGTCTCAATATGTAAGACACTCATTGATCATTGTTTTGGCAATCCTTTCTTATATATATATATATGTGTGTGTGTGTGTATTCACCAGACACTTCTATCCTAAGCAACTTACAGTAAACTCATGATAGGGACAATTAAACAGATTGAGTCAAGGTTAAATGTCTTGATCAAAGGGTATAAATGTGCAGTTCTTGCATGAACATGTGATTAGGGTCACTGTCCTGTTGCTTTGTGCCAGTCTGGTGGGTATCTTTAAATAACAAATCTTTCAACATGGTATTTTATTCCTTCCTTCCACACTTCCTATATCCTCATACATGCTTTGAAAAACTGAATTGCTCAGCGGAACAGAAGATATCCCCACTTCTCCTTAAGTTACTTCTTATCTGTGTGTAACATCAACTAAACTGTATATACTTTAAAGAAATCCTCCTCGTTTAGAAAGTCTACTGTAAACCTCCAGAGATCTCAGTCACCTTACTACTGACAGTACATGGTGACTAGCGCACCTTACGACCATTATGGTCTTTCTGGTGAAGTTTGGTCATGATGTACATGTAGCATACAGGGGTTTAAATGCATTTATACAAATCTTTTATAACACTCCAACCACATATGAAGCCTCATTGTATGACAGGACAAATGGCTCTCAATCACGCATGCACATGAATCCCCTCGTATTAAGCAGCTAATAAAATCTGACCAATGAGAACGCAGAGAAGTGCCGCCTCCTTGCCTGATTAGCTCTCTGCTGTATAATTGGCAGTTGACTGGGGCAGGTGGGGAAAAATAGAGCACTGGCCTCATTTCCTTCTCTAGAGACAATTCAGAGAGTAACGCAAGTGCCACACAAATACCAGCAGCCCAAGGACATAGCAGAAAACACTCAGGCCATGAAGACAGCAGCCATTCTGAAACACTGCATTAACCAGTGTGCACAAATACAGGACACAAGCACAGCAAATACAGTGCAAGAAAGACAAAATGCAGTGGGTCAGTAGTCCGATAAAACCATTACTGGGTCACAAATACTTTGCAAAGATTTTAATAGAGCACTAAATTTGTCTTTGCTACATGCATTTCCTGTTCTGAAGGAATAGATTCACACAGTGGTTCTTAACTAGTTTCTCTTCGGGACCATGGCCTGGACTATGGGGGAACTGGGGGGGGGTGTTTCCCCCGTAGTCACGGCCTGTTTCAAGACCCAGATTTTACAGTGCGTTGGATATCAAGTGGCGATCCAATACGGCACCTACATTGCTTTACATACAGAAAACAAAACTGTCCTTCTGAAATGTAATCTGGTACTAATTACACAACGCAACTCAAATTGCAATCTTTTAAATGTTACTTTTTGTTTAGGTAATCCAATCTGATTACTTTTGGATTACATTTTTGGCATATTTTGATTGTTATAATTTTAAGTGTGTTTAGCACCAATTTACACACTTTCATTAAACATTAGTAAACAAAATGAACCCTACAATGCCGCCTGTCTCAAATTTGAGCCGGTGTATAATTAACATAATCAAAATTTTGCCCAAAACCTTGTTGTCTGCAATGATATACCTCGATTGTATAAAGACTCGGACTCAACTCGGACTCGATTGTTTAAAGACTCTGACTTGGCTCTGACTCGATTGTTTAAAGACTCTGACTTGGCTCGGACTCGATTCTTTAAAGACTCTGACTTGGCTCGGACTCGATTGTTTAAAGACTCTGACTTGGCTCGGACTCGATTCTTTAAAGACTTGGACTCAACTCTGACTCGATTGTTTAAAGACTCGGACTCAACTCGGACTCGATTGTTTAAAGACTCTGACTCAACTCGGACTCGATTGTTTAAAGACTCGGACTCAACTCTGACTCGATTGTTTAAAGACTCGGACTCAACTCTGACTCGATTCTTTAAAGACTCTGACTTGGCTCGGACTCAATTGTTTAAAGACTCTGACTTGGCTCGGACTCGATTCTTTAAAGACTTGGACTCAACTCTGACTCGATTGTTTAAAGACTCGGACTCAACTCGGACTCGATTGTTTAAAGACTCTGACTCAACTCTGACTCGATTGTTTAAAGACTCGGACTCGGCTCGGACTCAATTGTTTAAAGACTCGGACTCAACTCTGACTCGATTGTTTAAAGACTCGGACTCAACTCGGACTCGATTGTTTAAAGACTCTGACTCAACTCGGACTTAATTGTTTAAAGACTCGGACTTGGCTCAGACTCGATTTTTTAAAGACTCGGACTCAACTCTGACTCAATTGTTTAAAGACTCGGACTCAACTCTGACTCGATTGTTTAAAGACTCTGACTTGGCTCTGACTCGATTGTTTAAAGACTCTGACTTGGCTCGGACTCGATTGTTTAAAGACTCTGACCTGGCTCAGACTCTATTGTTTAAAGACTCGGACTCAACTCTGACTTGATTGTTTAAAGACTCGTTCTCAACTTGGACTCAATTATTTAAAGACTCAGACTCATCTGTTTAAAGACTGACTAAACTCGGACTCAAGTGTGTTTAGCACCAATTTACACACCTTTCATTAATCATTAGTAAACAAAATTAACCCTATAATGCCGCCTGTCTCAAATATGAGCCGGTGTATAATTAACATAATCAAAATTTTGCCCAAAATCTTGTTGTCTGCAATGATATCTGCCGCCACCTGGTGGACATTTATGGGCATTTCTTGATGGAAAAATACAGTTTATTTAATTTATTTTATTAAAATGTTTTTAATAAAAGTGACAGTAATTATTATATTGTTACTGATCATATAAAATGAGAATTTGCTGAATATACAACTTGTGCTTATAAAATTTTGTATATTATTTTATTAAAAAAGCATGTTGAAATCCATGTATCAAATATGATAAAACAGGCTTTTGAGGAATATCTCTCAAGAACAGACCTTGAACACCCATTGAGAACCACTGATCTACTATAATGCACAGCTGGGACACTCCAGTTCGGACTTGAGCTCGAGTCCGAGTCATGAGACAAATTCTAATGGACTCGGATTTGACTCGGGCAGTTTCATTCTCGAGTCCAGCCGAGTCCATGGCATTTGTGATGCAATGACAAACAAACAAGCAAACAAACATAACGTAACATAGGGTGACCATACATCCTCTTTTTCAGGAACTGAAAAAAGCGTCCGGCCGGGATTTCAAAATTGACTCTAAATGTCCAGGATTTGTCTTTGTCTTCATATTGATGTGCTCTCTACAGTTAGTACTATCATACATTCTGTGTATTTGATACTGTGCATCAGTTCTCACGTGTATATGTCCTTACGTGTGATTATTCAGGCTGAGAGCGGCAGCGTGCACTCTTTCAAAGTACTCTCATAACAGTATGTGTGTGCAGGAAAGAGATCGCCATTCGCCAGACATGCTCTGCCGCTCTCATCCAGAAATATCAATAATATAAGTATACTTTAAAAAGTATGTTCTCCGACTCTGCAAATGATTGAATAGAACATGTTTTATCAGACTCACACTTGCAAAGTTTGATCTTGACTTTATGTAAGTAGGTTAGTGTAGTACAGTAGTATATAAATATTCTGTTTTTAATTATATGGGCATTATTAAATGTAAATAATTAATTACATTAAATGTATTTCACCCATAATTTTAGATATGAATGGACAAATTGAAAAAGGAGTAGAAATAAAAGCTAAATTAAAATTTGAAACAATAATAATTCTGGATATAATGAAAATGCAGCTTTCTCTTACTTTAGTCTATGTTTTGAGGGAAAAGCACAAATAATTGAAAAGTCAACAGAACACAATAAGAAGTGTATGCTCATCCTGAAACCACTTTGAAATTTGTTCAGCAGTATGCCAAACTTTTAATTTTTTTGCATTTATATTGACAATTCTTAGTAAAATATTGATGTTGAGTTTATGGTTACAATTTTAATTCAGATTCAGGAACAGATTCAATCGGACTCGACTCGGACTCTGCCTTTTATTGACTCGGTCTTGAGTGCGACTCGGGCTGCTTTTGGACTCGGACTCAACTCTGCCTCGATTGTTTAAAGACTCGGACTCAACTCGGCCTCGATTGTTTAAAGACTCGGACTCAACTCGGCCTTGATTTTTTAAAGACTCGGACTCCACTCGGCCTCGATTGTTTAAAGACTTGGACTCAACTCGGCCTCGATTGTTTAAAGACTCGGACTCCACTCGGCCTCGATTGTTTAAAGACTCGGACTCAACTCGGCCTCGATTGTTTAAAGACTCGGTCTCCACTCGGCCTCGATTGTTTAAAGACTCGGTCTCCACTCGGCCTCGATTATTTAAAGACTCGGACTCCACTCTGCCTCGATTGTTTAAAGACTCAGTCTCCACTCTGCCTCTATTGTTTAAAGACTCGGTCTCCACTCGGCCTTGATTGTTTAAAGACTCGGACTCAACTCGGCCTCGATTGTTTAAAGACTCAGTCTCCGCTCTGCCTCGATTGTTTAAAGACTCGATCTCCTCTCGGCCTCGATTGTTTAAAGACTCAGTCTCCACTCGGCCTCGATTGTTTAAAGACTCAGTCTCCGCTCTGCCTCGATTGTTTAAAGACTCGATCTCCTCTCGGCCTCGATTGTTTAAAGACTCAGTCTCCACTCGGACTCGACTGTTTAAAGACTCAGACTTAACTCTGATGCGACAGTTTAAAGACTCTGACTTGGCTCGGACTCGATTGTTTAAAGACTTGGACTCAACTCGGACTCGATTGTTTAAAGACTCGGACTCGGCTTGGATTCGACTGTTTAAAGACTTGGACTCAACTCAGACTCAATTGTTTAAAGACTCGGACTCGATTGTTTAAAGACTCAAACTCGACTCGGACTCGATTGTTTAAATACTCGAACTCGACTGTTTAAAGACTCGGATTTGGCTTGGACTCGATTGATTATAGACTCTGACTCAACTCGGACTCAACTGTTTAAAGAATAATGTCCATAATGTAATGTTTCCACACAGTGAAGGTGTATGGGGACCCGGGATGGTCGTGGTCACCTCACACACACACACACACACACACACACACACACACACACACACACAAATTCAATAAAAACAACAACATAAGAAACCCATGTTTACATTTGCAGCTTTTGCTGTCATTTGCACACATTGGATAATCCGTGTAAGAACGTTGTTTACATGCAACACAAAATCGTATAATACTCGCTCGTTTTCGTTACTCAATTTTCATTTTTGAGTGAACTATTCCTTTGAAGCCCCACACGTCCAACTGTCCATTCAGCTCGCTCAGTTTCTGTTAGAAAAAGC
>JAVLUX010000033.1:34540000-34552500 GCA_032164185.1 Moxostoma hubbsi | reverse complement strand
TGTTGGCTTACCAGCCGCACATGGAGGAGGCGTGGTGGTAGGTCCTGCCAGAAGGGGAGGAGCTCTACACAGCGACCGGGTGTAGAGAGGGCTCAGCCCAAAGGAGACGGGGGTCTACTGATAGGGAGACCATACTGCAGAAAATAAATCACAGGGGGCTACCGGAGGTAACCGGCACCTGTGGAGCACCTACCCTAGTACAGGGCATGCTAGCACACGTATTGGGTCTGGCTAGAAATTCCTCCACTGAATTTGCCAGCCACAGGGCTAGGGAGGAAAAACATCCAGGGTGGTATACCTGGCCAACTGTCCCATAAATGCACCTGTTTGTACCTGACAATGCACAGAACAAAACTGGCTCAACCCGGAGATCACATGATCTTGCAAAGGTATTGGCTGTAGCCCAGCCCGCTGCCCTGCAGAAATCTGCTAGAGAGGAGCCATTGGCCAGTCATTTTTCCAAAGGGGTGGGCACAGCCTGGGCCTGGAATGCCAGAATGATGGCATCAAGCCTCTGTTTGGAGACAGCGTTCCCTTTCTGCTGTCCACCAAAACAGACAAAGAGATGCTCAGAGCATATAGAGCACAGCGTGCGATCCAAATAGATGTTCAAAGCACGCATCGGACACAGCAACAATAAGGCTGGGTCTGCCTCCTCCCTGGGCAGCTTCACTTGCAGGCTCACCACCTGACCCCTAAAGGGGTTGTGGGAACCTTGGGCACATAGCCTGGTCGGGGTCTCAAGACCACGTGAGAACACTCAGGACCAAACTCCAGGCTGGTGTCACTGCCAGAGGACGCCTTCAGTTCCCGAACCCTTTTGATGGATTTCGTGAGTATAGTTAGCAGGGCCGTCTTCAATGAGAGGGCTTTCAGCTCGACTGGCTGTAGGGGCTCAAACGGGGCTCTCCGAAGGCCCAGAAGGACCATGGAGAGATTCTGATGGAAAGAGGCATAGCCTTGGAGGATACAGGTGCCTTTCAGCCTCTCCTAGAAGAAGGAAAGCACTGCTCTGGGGGCCTTTGCCTCAGGAAGAACACCAATTTGTGAACAAATGCCACTTCGGGGCAAATAGATGCCTTGTAGAGGCCTGAATGACCTGAGTGATCGTGTCTACCACTGCCAGTGGTGAGCCATTTAAATCTTCCACGTCCTGTCCAGGGGCCAGACATGAAGATTCCAGAGGTCTGGGCGTGGGTGCCAGATGGTGCCCCATTCCTGAGAGAGGAGGTCCAGCCTCAGAGGAACTTGCCAGGTAGGAGCTGTCACGAAGAGCATGAGATCTGTGAACCAAGTCTGAGTGGGCCAGTGTGGCGCCACGAGGGTGACCTGTTCCTTGTCCTCCCCAACCTTTCACAAAGTCTGTGCAAGCTGGCTCACTGGGGGAACGCACATTTCCACAGCCCCTGGGGCCAGCTGTGTGCCAGTGCGTCTGTGCTGAACTGAGTCCCGTTGGACAATACTAGAGCGGGTAGTGGGAGGATTCCCAGGAAGCAAACATGTCTACCTGTGCTTCGCCGAATCGACTCAAAAACTGCTAACCCACCTAGGGATGGAGTCTCGACTCTCCCCTGAGCATCACCTGCCGCGACAGCGTATCCGCTGTACGGTTGGGGCCACCTGGGACGCGAGTGGTCCTCTGACTCTGGAGGAGAAGACAGCAGGCGGGTTGTGGCATGCGACTCGGACGTAAGCCGCCTTGGCAGTTTATATATGTCACCGTCACTGTGTTGTCTGGCTGGACCAACTCACGCTTACCCTGGATTAACGGCAAAAGCCTCCGCAGGGCGAGCAGAACCACCAATATCATGAGGCTGTTGATATGACAACACAGTCGCAGTCCTGTCCAGGAGCCTGCATCTGAATGTTGTTGCACATGGCGCCTCAGCCTAGCTTGGGGGCCTCTGTCGTAACCATGCCACGCCTGGACTCTTGCTGTAAGGGAACCCCTGCCCGTAAAAATGCAAGGTCTGTCCAAGGGCTGAAGAAGTGTTGGCAGATCGGCATGATGGCCATGCGATGTGTGCCATGGGGTCAATCCCACAAAGACGGATTCTCATTGGTCTTTTTTCAAAGATCAGAGGTGTTTGGGGCTCCCAAGAGTGACCCCTAGAGTCACTATATCAACACAACGTCGGTGAGTGACAGAAGGGAAACTCAGTTATTTAAAGATGATGAACAAATAGCAAAAAATGTAATCTAACATAACATTATGTAACCAAACAGAGATATGTTACTATAACACAGTAATGAATTGCATGTCATTTTAGATGTACCTTTAACACACATTTTGATTTTTAAACAATAGGGATTATATTGTGAAGCACATATCTAACATTGTCACTTTAAAGATGAACAAACGGTTTAACATAAAATGTGTTTAACATTTTAATTTCAACAAACACTATTTTATTAAATTTAAAATGTATCTTTAGCACAAAGAATCTTCTTCATATAAGCAAAATGTTATTAAACGGTTTTAAAACATTGTTCATTGGTTTTCTCTGGGATGTTTCTGTTAACATGTATTTTATTACTCATCCTGGCTTTGTATTTGATACATGCATGTCTTTAATAAGCTAAAATAGGTCTCTAAAGTAGAAAGTGTTTTCTCATTTAGTTTGCATAAACTGAGAGAGTTGAATAATCAAATATCTCCACAGAAAACATTCACAGAAAAAGGAGAATAAAATCTCCTTTGAAGTCTGTGATGGTTCATATGGTGGTCCAATTAAACTTATGAACAAAAGGAAGCTAACAGTGTTTTGACATTTCTTTATTTTTATTTCAAAGGGGTACTTTATCTGAAATTTTGAACAAAACGTGTGTGATGGTATGTGATTTCAATCTTATTAAAGCTGTACATTCCCTACTACCAGATCATAACATTTTGGAAATCCATTTCACACACTCAAACATTCATTAAAACAGTTTTAGTACAAGAGTAATGTGATAACACTGATTTAGTGATCCGGCAGTGTAGCAAATGCTAGTCATATTACAAATAACAGAGATATAATGAAGAATTATAGTAATAATGTGACATGCATAGGCTCTGTTGTGTATGTTACCTATATTGTAAATGAACTGACGTAAATTAATTTTTTTTTGCATTTTGTCCATGAAGGCATATGTGACTAAAGAAGTATTATCCTCTGTAATACAGGGCAACTATTAAATATAATTCCTTTAAAGAACAGAACGATTTTTGTAATAACTTGTTAAAATAGTTCAAATTCAAAGTTTTTTTTTTTTTTATATAGTATATAGTTGTTTTTTTAATGTTGTGGTTGTTTCTAGTTTACAAAGCTGTCAGTTTTGACACATACACATTTTAAAGGTAAGTATCATTATAATATCAAATTCACAGCGATTAGTCTTATGTGTAAAGTTGTTAAAAGGTTAGTTCACCCAAAAATGAAACCTATCCCATAATTTAATCACCCTCAAGACATGCTAGGTGTATATGACTTTCTTCTTTCAGCGAAACACAATCGGAGTTATATTAAAAAATATCCTGCTCTTCCAAGCTTTATAATGGGAGTGAATGGTTCCTTAGATTTTGAAGTCCATAAAAGTGCATCCATCCATCAAAAAAGTAATCCATACGACTCCATGGGGGTTAATAAAGGCCTTCTGAAGTGAAGCGATGCATTTTTGTAAGAAAAATATCCATATTTATAACTGTATAAACTATAATCACTGGCTTCTGGCAACGGCCATCCGTGTGGTCACAAGAGAGATGAGTTCAGGCATATGACGTAGTTGTACTGTAAGGTCCGGTGAGAAATTATGAACGGCTCCTTCATCCAAGCCTGCCATGGCCAACGAGCCAGCGCCGAGGCCTGTGGCCTCAACCGTCCCAGAGCCGATGCCTGTGGCCTCAACTGTCCCAGAGCCGATGCCTGTGGATGATGCCTGTGGCCTCAACCGTCCCAGAGCCGATGCCTGTGGCCTCAACCGTCCCAGAGCCGATGCCTGTGGATGATGACTGTGGCCTCAACCGTCCCAGAGCCGATGCCTGTGGATGATGCCTGTGGCCTCAACCGTCCCAGAGCCGATGCCTGTGGATGATGACTGTGGCCTCAACCGTCCCAGAGCCGATGCCTGTGGATGATGCCTGTGGCCTCAACCGTCCCAGAGCCGATGCCTGTGGATGATGCCTGTGGCCTCAACCGTCCCAGAGCCGATGCCTGTGGATGATGCCTGTGGCCTCAACCGTCCCAGAGCCGATGCCTGTGGATGATGCCTGTGGCCTCAACCGTCCCAGAGCCGATGCCTGTGGATGATGCCTGTGGCCTCAACCGTCCCAGAGCCGATGCCAGTGGCCGATGCCTGTGGCCTCGACCATCCCAGCGCCAATGCCTGTGGCCTCATCCATCCCAGAGCCAATGCCTGTGGCCTCGACCGTCCCAGAGCCGATGCCTGTGGCCGATGCCTGTGGCCGATGCCTGTGGATGATGCCTGTGGATGATGCCTGTGGATGATGCCTGTGGATGATGCCTGTGGCCTCATCCATCCCAGAGCCGATGCCTGTGGCCGATGCCTGTGGCCTCGACCGTCCCAGCGCCAATGCCTGTGGCCAATGCCTGTGGCCTCAACCATCCCAGAGCCAATGCCTGTGGCCTCGACTGCTCCCATAACTACGCTCCCAGCTGTCCGGAAAAGGAGAAGAAAAAGGACACCTTCACCCCTGTCTCTGCCCATGCTCAAGACCACGGAGGTCCTTCCCCAGTCTCTGCCATGTTTACCTGTCAATGTAATGACTCCCCTGCTCTTACTTGATTCAGCACTTAAGACAACAGGCCCAACCCATATCTTCCCAATTTTTTCAGCTTCCTGCAGGGAAAGATGTGTTTGTTGACATCACTGTCAAATTTGTTATGTTTAAGAAAATAAATAACCTCCTTCCTCCTTTTTATGGGGTGCCCCAACCCATTCATTCACATTCCATGAGGAAAGAGACAATCCACTCATATTAACATTTGACATTTTGACATATTAGAAAAAAATAGACTGCATATCAAACATAAAATTATAAAGACTACATTCCAACATTAGTTCAACAATCAAACCCCGAACTTCCCCCAGAATGTGCGAATTAACCCCATACATGACAGTGCCAGCTGGCGTCCATCCCAAAACTTTTAGTAATTTACTCAATCACGTTTAGTGATTTCTATTCAATATTCTTTCTCTTCAATTCCATTAAATCTAATTGAATTACACCTATTTATTTAATGTTTATCGATTTTCATTTCTAATCTATTATCAAATTTAACACTTTTGTAGCTCTTTTTCCCAATTAAACTCAATGAAATGTAATTAAAACCAAACAAATAAAATTACAGTTACTTATTAATTATCCATACAATTCAACAATTATACAACTAAACAAATAATCAATTCAGATATTCAGAGATAAAGAATAAACATTCAATCAATGTCCAGATTCTCAAATACCTCGACCTTTTCATTGTCAAATGAATTCAAAGTAGAGATGAAATGAAGATTATTCGGAAATCCACGGACAGGAGATATTCACAGTTCAGATAAGACTCTTGGGATTTTGGCTCACCATCAAACCTTCCAGAAGGTTCGTACAGAAACTTCCACGATGAAAAGTCCAGTATCCTCGTTAAAAAACATGGTCCATCTCAAACAAAACACATATATACAAAAACTGGCCTGCACAATGCAGGAAAACATTCTCAGAAACATTTCAGACAATTATTTTAACTTTCTCAACTCGTAATACATTCATTAGCTTTAGCACTAAATGCCATGTCTCGTGGTAGCATTTACTAGGGTGACCATACGTCCTCTTTTTCCTGGACATGTCCTTTTTTCCGGATGTCCGGGATTCGGCTTTAGTTGCATTATGACGTGCATCTGGTCTAATACTTCATTGTGTTTGCGTGCAAATTTGCATTGCTTTAAGTCCCGCCTTCTCGCACACCAACTATTGGACAAATTCCTGCCTGTCAATCTCTCCGTGAACATGTGAAGCGCTGTTGTGTTCGGCATCAAACAGTTGCTTGAAAGTAGCAGCAAATAGCAGCTGAGTGGAAACAATACAAATTTACAGAAGATTTGCACAAAAAATTCCCATGCTTTCATCCCGGTGGAGATCCGTGGGAAGCAGAATGTATGACATGTAAAGCTGAGTGGAGGAGGGTGGGGCGGGGCTGGAACAATGCACGCCCGGTCCCCAATCAGCCTGATGGGGGTGCGCGAGGGATAAAAGTGCGAGTGAGAGAGAATCACAGAGCAGCTGCCCGGGCTGATTGGGGACCAGGCGTGCGTTGTTCCAGACCGGCCCGCCCTCCTCCGCTCTTCAATGCGCAAGTGATTTAGAAGCATGTATTAGCTCTGCAAACATAAAGGGTCAGCAAAAGGTCAAAGGTCAAACTTTTTGTGACCAGGTATTTTCCACGGCCATTCATTTTTACATATATTTGTGAGTATTTACAATAAATATGCAATCTTTGTTTTTCATTCTGTTTCTAGTTACTTGTCTATAGTTTTTTCCACATATTTTTAGTTAAATATGCACTTTTTAGTCACTTTTAAGCTTATAATTTAGAATAAAATTCACAGTGATTTTACATCTGGGATACATAAAAAAAAAATACTCCACAAAACAAACTCCAGCAGCAGGAAGCACAAAGAACTGGCAGACAACTCGGATACCACATCAGTGTTATTCCACAAATCAAATTCCAGCCAACAGGCGTAACCAGCACAAAAGGAAACAAAATGGCCCGGTTTCCTCATGCAATCAAGTGTATGTACAGCATGTCAAGCTCTCTCGGTGGCCACATGAGAAACATCAAATGGCTTAATTGCACTATTGTCGGCTTGTCGTGGCCATGTAGATATTTTGTGGACTTCCTTAATATTCCCAATTTGGCCATCAGTGCAAAAGCGACCTTCCACTGATCTTAATTAGATGACCTCAGAAGTTTGGCCTGCACTGAAGGGTCAGCACAAATCTGCAACCAATTCCTTCTCCGATGACTTCACATAATCGATCCGCCTCTCCGAGTATTACACTAGCATTACAGACATGTTGGACATTTGGCAGTGAATCTCTCCCATTCCTGGTCCGCATGCCTGTCTGAGGTAGAAGATTGAGCACGTAAGTGTCTTTTAATATCTCCAGATCCAGAGGATTTTGAATTGTTTGTCATGTTGACTCAAATAACAGATATGTAGCAGGGTGTATCGAACCTCTCCGGTTAATGACATAAAAATAATTAAAAACTAGCAAAGTGAGCAGAGCTCGCTGTTTACACGTCCGCTCCTCGCATGGCGTCACTTTTATTTATTTTTGTTTATATATCGGTTTATTATGATGCATCACGATTGCTTTTGAGCTGAATGTTGATTTCTTCTGACGTATTTGATTGTCCTTTTTATGCAACACCTATGCAAATGAAATTTCAGATAATAAACTGAACTGAAATGCCTCCAAAAACAATCATATGTGGTCAGAATGACCCCTTGTTTAATCTGAAATAACTTCTGTTCACAAATAACCCCATCTCTGGGTCTTCTTGGAATTGCACAGAAAGATTTGACAAACACACAGTAATTTAAGTTCCTCATGTACTGCATCAGCAAAACAACCAGGAACACCTTCAAACACATCTGTCACAAAAATAAAATACACTATAAATGAAATTAAAAAAATACTCTTTAAGAGCAGCAAACCAGCTTAGACCTATTAAAGCTGTTGTTATTTTAGCATGTTTAAAACATATCAAATTGCAATAAAATAAGCTTTATAGGCCTGTGCATTGTGCATCAACTACTGTGTACCAAAACAGTGCTCGATAAACGTGAGTGTGGTTAAGTTTGGTTAATCAGTATGAAACGTGAGAGGCTTTCACAGGAAATTAAATTGCTCGAGCAACACAGAACGCACTCAAACATCAGCTGTTGACAAAGTGCATGCATGAGAGAGATGCATTGAGTTTAAGCACAACCATTCAATAATAAAGAGGGCCAGTTACAGGGGTCCCAAACAGTATTTGGGCACTTACAAATGTCTGAATGTCACTGCATTAGAAAACTAAGTGTCACCTGTGCTCAGCGTTCTCACCGTGCCTTTGAATTCTTCTATGGTGCATGTTATTGTACATATGCACGCTGTTCTACACTAGTAGAGAAGGTGGGGGGAGGGGGGGGGGGGGCTTGTTTACACTTTGATTTGTAGCATTTATCAGAGTGCTTTCTTTTTCTGTTTATACTCGCTCTTTTACATGCATGTGATATAAAGAGATATAAAGACTCGTGGGACTACCAATACAGTTTCCTTGGGTTGTTCCTAATTCATCTAGGCAGACTTCGAACCCGCCGATTGACGTTACAACATGCAATGCCCAATATTAAGCAGGTATGCATTGTGTTTTACTAATGCATACTAGTTAGAACATATAGCTCATATGTAACATCAACTATAGTAGTTTTTATTTACATTTCATCAGGCCATGATTTTCTCATTTACTGTATATATATATATATATATAGTACATGTGGTTGGTCTCCGCTTCTTATAATGTCTCTGGAAATAATTATATATATTTTTTGCATGAATTTATACTTACAAAAACAGCAAGCATTACAGGAAACTGTCAAATAGTGATTATTTTTTAATGTTGGTAGCCGGAACGTTCTCTGTGGGCAGGAATACAATATTAGATACCATTTTTGAACTGCTTATGATTAATTAATCCCTAAAATCAATGCACTGTATTAAAGGAAAAGTTCAACCAAAAATTAAAATCCATGCCATCCCGGATGTGCATGACTGACTTTCTTCTGCTGAACACAAATTAAGATTTTTCTAAGCTCTGTAGGTCCATAACATGCAAGTGAATGGTGACCAAAGCTTTGAAGCTCCAAAAAGCACATATAGGCAGCATAAAAATAATCCAGTGGTTTAATCCAAGTCTTCAAAATCAGTTTGATAGGTATTTTTACTATCAATCTCTATTCTCACTTTCACATTCTTCTTTAGTTTTTGGCAATTCGCATTCTTTGTGCATATCGCTCCCTACTGGGCAGGGAGGAGAGATTATAGTAAAAAAGATTTTAAATATTGATCTGTTTCTCACCCACACCTATCAAATTGCATCTAGAGACATTGATTTAACCACTGGAGTCGTATGGATCACTTTTATGCTGCCTTTATGTGCTTTTTGGAGCTTCAAAATTTTGGTCACCACTCACTTGTTTTGTATGGACCTGCAGAGCTGAGATATACTTCTAAAACTCTTCGTTTTGTGTTCAGCAGAAGAAAGTGAAACACATCTGGAACGGCATGCAGGTGAGTAAATGATGATAGAATTTAAATTTTCTGTTGAACTACCCCTTTAACCCCTTAAACTCTAAGCCAACGGGTCCAAAGGGGGGCACTATATCACGAAAAGTCTCTGTATACATAAATCAGACATATGAGGTATCCTAAAAGAGGATCAACCCAGAGATTGTAAAACTTCAAAGGTATTGGGTGTTGCCCAGCCTGCCACTCTGCCATAGAGGTGCCAGTGCCCACGAGGATGCCACACTCCTCAACAAAAGGTGAGTAGTGGGTTTTACTCCGCTCGCTGAAACACAACCGCTCGGCTCCAAGGAAAATATCTATCTGAACAGATTTGCACGTCCCGGGGTAGGGCATGCAAATTCTGTTCGCCAATTCTCACTGGCCTTCTCTCAAAGATAAGAGGTAACCGAGGCCCTCAAGAGAGACCCCTAGTGTCACTACAGCGTGACAGATGGGGAACCGGAGTTAAATGTTTACAAAGTTAGCACAACAACAAAAAAAGTATTATTGTATATAATTCTGTTTATCATAAGATTATAAACATATACAATATTGTTTACAAATCTTTTTATTTTTTTATTTGGGGGGGTTTTCTGAAAAAATAGGACCACTTTTTTAGCAATTAGCCCAATTTTTTTGCAGTCAATAGTAAAGTTCACCGTTTACACATTTCTATTTGAGTGCAAAAAAAAAAACAATTGCGATTGACAGCCCAAAAATGCACCGGAGTTTAGTTTGATCATAGTTTCTAATTAATTGCAATGAAATGCAAAGTATTGCATTTTAAATCTAGTCACAGTGATGCATACAAATGTGTTATAAATTGCATCGAGATGAACTGTGGTAAAAATATAATGCAATTAATGAATAAATAATACTGTAATAAATCAATCGATCATGCAGCTGTTTATTTTTGCTTAAAGCCTTTGATGTGTTTTCTTGATAAGCAAGATGACTGACCAACTGTGTGACCATAACTTCTCACATTCTATATAAACTCAAGCCTGATAACAGCTAAATTGCACGCTGAGTGCACCACAGTGCATCCAACAACTCACATGAACACACACACACACGATGAGCTGTTAAACACACTGCACACTCAGCGTGACTTTTAGGTGTGGCAATCTCTGCTAATAAAAGAAATATAAATGCAACATCACAAATGTCTCATTACATCCCCAATCTGATACATGGTGTGCATCTCTCTCCGACAGTCTCGTTTCAGATACGACTCTGTGCTATTGCTGGAGATGAGGGTTTCTATGGTCATTCTGTCAGGTAAAAACACAATCAATTAAACATCATATTGTGTGATGCTGTGAGCGTGTAATGGGATGTTTTGGCACGTGTCTTTAGTCTTTGCTCTATTAATGTTGGAGTTAGGTTGAGCTTTATTTTCAAACTGGTTCACTGCTTTAGTCAATTGTATTGGCAAATTAATTAATATTGTGACGGATGACTTTTTAATGGCTGATGCTCTTTGTTTCATTTCTATATTTTTATTATTATTTCATGTTGAATGGTCAAAATGCAACATTTATTGATATTTAAAAATATTTTAATTGCATTAGCACGAGTTGGCATGCGTGTTGGTCATAACGACTGACATGGATTGAAAATATTAAAAATATATTAAAAAGGTTAAAAGATATAGCGGGGAAAAGCTGAGGTTAACTGTTTTATTAATAATGCAGCTTTATAGTGTTCCAGATGTGCTTTGTTTTTGTGCTAATATGATAATATTGTAAAAAAATAAATAACTGTATTAAACAGGATTAAACTGCAGTAAAAACAATAATAATATAATAATAATATTAATAATCATTTTAATAATAATAATAATTAATAATAATAATAATAATAAAAATTAATAAAAATTAATAATAATAATTAGTAATGTAATAATAATAATAATAATAATAATAATAATAATAATAATTTATAATAATAATTACTACTACTACTAATAATAATAATAATAAATAATAATTTTAATAATAATAAATAATTTTAATAATAACAATAATAATAATAATTAGTAATAATAATAATAATTTTTACTGTAAGTATAAAGCAACGCATATACCACTGCACATTTAAATGAACTGCTGAACCACCTTAAAATGACTGACTTTATATTTTGCATGCGTTTAGAAAACAGATCAGCAAATAAATATTTTATGACCGTAAAAGAACGCTTTCTAGAAGTCAGCAAAAAAACATTAAGAATTGCAAAATGAAACTGGTGAAAATGAGGAAGGCGTTTATGTGCGGTATTATTCAGCTTTAGTCATTATCATAAACTACTGTGTGACAGAAGATATTGGTCCATTTATTTATTATTATTATGATTATTAAGAAAAGCCTGTCGTTTTGTTGAAAGTATCTGGAAATCTATATTACACTATACACTCAATAGTGTGTATATCTGGTGATCGAAGAGGCGTTTGAGGTATTTATGAATCCACAAATGAATCTGTTCAGCCGTGTGTATGAGGGAATTACCATACTGGATTACAGGAGTACCATAAGGATTAGCATTTTCATCATAGCTCCACAGTAATGAACTCATATTCCTTAATTTCCCATTATGAAATCACCCACACACATCCTTTGTGCTTCCTCTAACTGACGCACTGGCAAAAGCTCAAAGTAGTTAGTGAGAAACACTTTATGTAAAGTACATTTTAAACAGTGAAATATACTCAAATCTGTAATTAAACATTACTTGAGGATCAACCCAAGCACTCATTGAAAATATAATAAATAATCTGAAGTAATATAGATTAGAGATTACATTTCAACCTACTTTTGCTTAAAGTGATATTTCGGCCCAAAAATGAAAATTCACCAAATATGGCATTTGTACACAATCATGCTGTCCCAAACCCGTATGAGACGTTAGGCAGAACGACAGCCTTAATTCCCATCGACTTGTATTGTTTTTACCCACATTTGAGTCATTTGGGAATTTACATGAAACTGAGTTGTTGTGGCAATCTTCTCACAATGACAGTGACAATGACAACGTCGTTTCACAAGAACTGAAGGTTATAAGTGACATTTCATTATTAGAGTTAGGAAATGTGCTTGCCATACAGCTTAAAACAAAGTGACAATGTTTTATAAGTGCATACGTTGAAGGAATACAAATGATTGGCTTCCG
>JAVLUX010000033.1:34535000-34537500 GCA_032164185.1 Moxostoma hubbsi | reverse complement strand
AACTTCAGTCAATACACTTGTTGTTCGTTTGAAAATGTGTAGTTAAAAAAGTTAAAACATTAATAAATACATACAGGATACGTATGTGTGTTAATATTATACAATTTCTGTAACTACAAACATACATATGTAAAGGTAGCCACTGATAGATAGCTGTGCAATGTGTGGCGGAGATGCCAGTTCGAGTCCTGTATGAAGCGGGTAGAGCGTCATGAGCGTCACATTGGTGCCGTGACCCGGATGGGAGTGAGGTTTAGGGGGGTGAGTGTAGAGGTGTGCTAGCGACTGATGCTAGCCTTTAGCCTCCTTGTTAGCGCACCCACCTCCCATGCCGGAGACGCTGTTTCGAGTCCTGTACGGAGCGGGTAGAACAGGGGCGTCACACATAGGTTTCAACAATCCATCTGTCACAAAGGCCAACCTGTCTCATATATGTGTTTTTCTCTTTCTCCTCTTCTCTCAGTTTCTTATTTCCCAAAGTTCCCACAGGTGTACGTTGGAGATGATCTTTCTCTGACGTGTAACGGCATCGGCTCGATAAAATGGTACATCAACGATGCACTTAACTCACATCAAAATTCCTCAATGCTTTTGACCGCATTAACGCCAGAAAAGAATGGAAAGTACAGCTGCGAGCGGAACGGACAGACTGATTCGTATCTTTTAACAGTCCTGGGTAAGACTACACGACTACTCATTTTCACAAGTTCACCACTCGTTCAGAAAAGTTGGTTCGTGGATAATGTTTTTATTGTTTGATAAATTCAAAAAGTGAAATGGTAACAATTAATATCTATGTCAATTATTCACAAACATTCTGGCTTGTATTTGAAGTCCAAAAGAACTCGTCTGAATGAAGTGGTCTGTGCAGCCTCTATTCTAATAGTTATCCGTTTCTCATTTTGGTTTTTCATAATCTCTGTCTTTCCTTCCCGCTCAGAATTGGAGCCCCATGCCCAGCTCTCTTTATCTGCAGGAGGCCCAGTGATCGCTCAAGGTGATGGGAGGAATCTAGTACTGCAGGTGGATGATGATCTGAAAGGGTGGACGTGTTTTGCATCAAGGTTTGGGGGTTCTGGCTTCAAGCTAGGCATCAATATCGACAAAGGGACGAACAGAGGTTTTGTTTTCGCAGAATTAAAGGATGCATATAGAGCGTCATTTTGGTGCATGAATCGGAAAACCAAACATCGAAGCAATGCAGTCACGCTGAAAATGACAGGTTTGCACCAAGCAAAATACACAGAACATGCATTTCACATGTCTTGCATTTCTTTAAGGAGCTGTAATCTGACCGGTGTGTCTCTCATCTCATTCAGATAAAAAGGTGATGTTGGAGGCTTCAGCTGAACCTGTGATGCAAGGGGAAGTTGTCACTATCAGGTGTGTAGTGTGGGGCGGAGGGAAAGTCGAACAGGCCGAGTTCTACCGGAATCAAATAAAGATCGAGACAGTCAAGGATGACACATACACCATCACCAATGCCACACAAGGCAATACCGGCCAGTACAGCTGTCACGCCACATTCAGGTACAGCCACATCAGTCCACAGGCCGCACTGCAGCAAGGCGATTCTGACCCGCAGGAGTTGAGAGTTATAGGTAAACAACGCCAAGACACCTGCCTTGTCTCAAACCACCCCCCCCAAAAAAACAAAACATTTAAAGGAATATTCCTGGTTCAATGCAAGATGATTTCAGCCGATAGCACTTGCAGCATAATGTTGATTTCCACAAAAATGATTGATTCAACTGTCCTTTTCTTTAAAAAAATAAAATAAAAAATCCGGGTAACAGTGAGACACTTACAATGGAAGTGAATGGAGCAGCCAATCCATAAACGTTAAAATACTCACGAGCTATGTTTTCAGCCAAGTTGCAAATTTAATTTAGGCGAAAAACAATAATATTGCAAAATAATGTGCGAATAATGTTGCGATTCCATCCAAGGGTGTTCAAAAGGATGAAATCATCACTTCCGCAGAAACTTCCGTGTTTTCTCCCCAGTTTGTAACGCCCAATTCCCAATGCGCTCTAAGTCCTCGTGGTGGCGTAGTGAGTCGGCGCAATCCGGGTGGCGGAGGACGAATCTCAGTTGCCTCCACATCTGAGACTGTCAATCCGCGCATTTTATCACGTGGCTTGTTGAGTGCGTTACCACGGAGACCTAGCGCGTGTGGAGGCTTCACGCTATTCTCCGTGGCATCCACACACAACTCACCACACGCCCCACCGAGAGTGAGAACCACATTATAGCGACCACGAGGAGGTTACCCCATGTGACTCTACCCTCCCTAGCAACTGGGCCAATTTGGTTGCTAAGGAGACCTGACTGGGGTCACTCAGGACACCCTGGATACAAACTCGTGACTCACATTTCTTCTTATCAAACAAAAATGTATCCACCTCTAGTGAGCCCGGTATGTTTTTTATGCACACATTTTGTTGATTTAGTCACAGTTTTTAAGCATTATCCCAATATTTGCTTAAAAAAAAGGTTG
>JAVLUX010000033.1:34515000-34525000 GCA_032164185.1 Moxostoma hubbsi | reverse complement strand
TTGGATGGTAGATTGTGGATCCTAAATACCAATACAAAAGAAATCAATAATCACAATAAATGTAATCTTATAGTCGCTTTATCACAAGATTTATACATTCACATTTCACAACATGGAACAGATATGTAGGAAACACACCCAAAAACAAACAAACAACCCAAGTGATGTTTCATCTATAAGTTTGAGTTTAAAGTGACCATTGGGCTCTTCCACTGCACGGTACAACTCGACTCGACTGGACTCTGCTCGCTTTTGGGGGGGTTTTCCACTGTGGATAGTAACTCGTACCTGGTACTTTTTAAAACTTAAAAGTGACGACAGAACCATCAAGGTAAAGTGGAAGTGGTTCGACCAAATGGACGCTATCTAGACCGGCGAGCAATGGGACGGAGAGTGTTGATGGAGGATGGTACGTTTTCTTGAGCTAGCAGCTAACAGCTAGCGCTCGTGTTATTGTTTATTGTTTTGTGTCTCGTTTAAGATGATGTCACGGCAGTAGAGGTGGCGTTACTACGACGATCAGCCTATAATCCCGCCCACGTTGAGGCGGCACTAAACTGCAGTGGATAAGCAAGCTCAGAAAAGTAAAACGAGTCGAACCCTAGCGTGCAGCGGAAAAGTGCCATAAACGTTCTATCTAGAAACGGTTTACTCTTATACATAATGTCATTGAACTCTTATCCTGTATTCTGTTCTTGCATATTGCTGTTGATATGTGCTTAGTGATTATTTAAAATCTCGATTGTGCCATGCTGGAGAACATGTCTGACAGTGAACATACTTTTGTGCCAATAAAACACTTGAATTATTCTTTTTGTTTTTCCACCATAACAAACGACACGCACGGCCGTCTCAACTCTCATCCCATCTTCATGTGTGATTAAACAGATGAACACACTGACTGAACTGAGGCTGTTCCACCGTCTCTCCTTGGGATAAATCAGTAATATGTTCACGTATTCGGTGTTATGTTCACAACACCGATTACAACCTCCTCACGTGAACCGTCGCCGCTCGGCATCGTTTTATGTTGCATTTAGAACCCGAAGGCAAAGGCCAAATGAAGTTTTAACAAAACAATATACAGATGAAATTAATTTTCCAGGTAAACATTATATGAAGTTAATCTCTTATCGAGAGCATTTGAAGCATAACGTTGCTAAGCAACCAAATTGGCCTGGTTGCTAGGGAGGGTAGAGTCCACATGGGGTAACCAAATTGGCCCGGTTGCTAGGGAGGGTAGAGTCACATGGGGTAACCAAATTGGCCGGTTGCTAGGGAGGGTAGAGTCACATGGGGTAACCAAATTGGCCCAGTTGCTAGGGAAGGTAGAGTCACATGGGGTAACCAAATTGGCCCGGTTGCTAGGGAGGGTTGAGTCACATGGGGTAACCAAATTGGCCCGGTTGCTAGGGAGGGTAGAGTCACATGGGGTAACCAAATTGGCCGGTTGCTAGGGAGGGTAGAGTCACATGGGGTAACCAAATTGGCCCGGTTGCTAGGGAGGGTAGAGTCACATGGGGTAACCAAATTGGCCCGGTTGCTAGGGAGGGTAGAGTCACATGGGGTAACAAAATTGGCCCGGTTGCTAGGGAGGGTAGAGTCACATGGGGTAACCAAATTGGCCCGGTTGCTAGGGAGGGTAGTCACATGGGGTAACCAAATTGGCCCGGTTGCTAGGGAGGGTAGAATCACATGGGGTAACCAAATTGTCCCGGTTGCTAGGGAGGGTAGAGTCACATGGGGTAACCTCCTCGTGGTCGCTATAATGTGGTTCTCGCTCTCGGTGGGGCGTGTGGCGAGTAGTGTGTGGATGCCGTGGAGAATAGTGTGAAGCCTCCACACGCGCTACGTTTCCGTGGTAACGTGCTCAACATGTCACGTGATAAGATGCACGGATTGACGGTCTCAGATGCGGACGCAACTGAGATTCGTCCTCCACCACCCGTAGAGTCACTACGCCACCACGAGGACTTAGATTGCATTGGGAATTGGGCCTTCAAAATTGGGGAGAATTTTTTTTAAATCTACTCCCTTGTTTGTTATTGCTTGTTAATAAAAATACAACTGTTCATTGTCAGATCACATTAGTTCACGTTAACATATTCAATGACAGGTTAGTGCTTCAACAAAAACAATTCTGCTATTAAATCTTACATAGACTTCTATTGTAAATTACTGTAAACATGATTTATGCTTTATTGTTTTCTGTGGTAATTAACATTGTGCCACAAATTCTAGCAATATTGCTTAAAGGGATATGTTAGTTAGCTCATTTTTTACTCACTCTCATGCCATCCCAGAACACAAAAAATGCAAGTCAACACTGTCCAAAACTTTGAAGCTCCAAAAAGCACATAAAGGCAGCATAAAAGTATTCCATAAAACTCCAGCGATATTATAGGAAAGTGGTGATTTGTACTAAAAAAAATGACTTAAATATTGATCTGTTTCTTACGCACACCTATCAAATCACTTCAGAAGACATGGATTAAACCACTGGAGTCTTGTGCATTATTTTCATGCTCCTTGCGATGGCATGAGGGTGAGTTAATGATGAGTGAATTTTCATTTTTGGGTGAACTGTTCCTTTAACTGAAGTGGAACATTCTTTTAGAAGAAATGAATACAACAAAACTATATAAATATAAATGAAACACATAAAAAACAGATAAAAAGCATTAACTATTAAAACCAACTATTCAGTATCTCAATGCTGCTCTCAGCTCACACAAATGCTTTTAGTTTTTATCCTATACTTTTTTTGGATACACTTTATTTTGATGGTCCCAAGTCGATAATAAGTGATTTGTCAACTGGTTTGCTATAGCTAGTAAACAGTCTTTCAACAAACATTCAGTAGACTTTCAGTAGCCTGAATAACAGCAGCAAATGTTATACAGGCTATTGATAGTCTACTGAATGTTTGTTGAAACACTGTTTACTAGCTATAGCAAGCCAGCCAATAAGCTGTTATTTTCCTGCTGTTATACAGGCTATTGATAGTCTACTGAATGTTTATTGAAACACTGTTTACTAGCTATAGCAAGTCAGTCGATAAGCTGTTATTTTGCTGCTGTTGTACAGGCTATTGATTGTATCTGAATGTTTGTTGAAACACTGTTTACTAGCTATAGCAAACCAGTTGATAAGCTGTTATTTTGCTGCTGTTATACAGGCTATTGGTAATCTACTGAATGTTTGTTGAAACACTGTTTACTAGCTATAGCAAGCCAGTCGATAAGCTGTTATTTTGCTGCTGTTATGCAGGCTATTGATAGTCTACTGAATGTTTGTTGAAACACTGTTTACTAGCTATAGTAAACCAGTTGATAAGCTGTTATTTTGCTGCTGTTATATAGTCTATTGATAGTCTACTGAATGTTTGTTGAAACACTGTTTACTAGCTATAGCAAGTCAGTTGATAAGCTGTTATTTTGCTGCTGTTATACAGGCTATTGATAGTCTACTGAATGTTTGTTGAAACACTGTTTACTAGCTATAGCAAGTCGGTCGATAAACTGTTATTTTGCTGCTGTTATACAGGCTATTGATAGTCTACTGAATGTTTGTTGAAACACTGTTTACTAGCTATAGCAAGCCAGTCGATAAGCTGTTATTTTGCTGCTGTTATACAGGCTATTGATAGTCTACTGAATGTTTGTTGAAACACTGTTTACTAGCTATAGCAAGCCAGTTGATGAGCTGTTATTTTGCTGCTGTTATACAGGCTATTGATTGTATCTGAATATGTGTTGAAACACTGTTTACTAGCTATAGAAAGTTAATCGATAAGCTGTTATTTTGCTGCTGTTGTACAGGCTATTAATAGTCTACTGAATGTTTGTTGAAACACTGTTTACTAGCTATAGCAAACCAGTTGATAAGCTGTTATTTTGCTGCTGTTATACAGGCTATTGATAGTCTACTGAATGTTTGTTGAAACACTGTTTACTAGCTATAGCAAGTCAGTTGATAAGCTGTTATTTTGCTGCTGTTATACAGGCTATTGATAGTCTACTGAATGTTTGTTGAAACACTGTTTACAAGCTATAGCAAACCAGTGGATAAGCTGTTATTTTGCTGCTGTTATACAGGTGATTGATAGTCTACTGAATGTTTGTTGAAACACTGTTTACTAGCTATAGCAAACCAGTTGATACGCTGTTATTTTGCTGCTGTTATGCAGGCTATTGATAGTCTACTGAATGTTTGTTGAAACACTGTTTACTAGCTATAGCAAACCAGTTGATACGCTGTTATTTTGCTGCTGTTATGCAGGCTATTGATAGTCTACTGAATGTTTGTTGAAACACTGTTTACTAGCTATAGCAAACCAGTTGATACGCTGTTATTTTGCTGCTGTTATACAGGCTATTGATAGTCTACTGAATGTTTGTTGAAACACTGTTTACTAGCTATAGCAAGCCAGTTGATGAGCTGTTATTTTGCTGCTGTTATACAGGCTATTGATTGTATCTGAATATGTGTTGAAACACTGTTTACTAGCTATAGCAAGCCAGTTGATAAACTGTTATTTTGCTGCTGTTATTCAGGCTATTAATAGTCTACTGAATGTTTGTTGAAACACTGTTTACTAGCTATAGCAAGCCAGTCGATAAGTCACTTTTAGTCAGTTAAATTTCTATTTGGGACCATTAAAATAAAGTGTTACCTTTGATTGTATTTATCTAAATTAGATTCTCATTGCAAAAGGACCAATACTACACATACCTCACAGTATTGGCACATGAGATCAATGCTCTAAATGATTATCATTTTGGAAATATTATTTCGACCTGAGGATAATTTCATGTGTAAGCATCACATCTTTCACACTTCAGGATTGTCACAATTTAGGCAGGATGGCTGTAATATTTTATAACAATAAGAATCTTGAAACTTTACTGATCTGATTATATGTCAAAATACAATATTAGGCAAAAATGTGTACACACTTGAAAATATATTTTTCATGATCTTTAACTGAACACACACACTCACTCTCACACCAACACACTTACATATTCCTTTGCTGAATCTATTGTTGTGATTTCACAAAAAAAAAATGTGTTGTATTGATTACATGATTTTTATTGGTTTGGGTTAAAACCTCTTCCCTTGTCTCAGTCCATAATTATAAGGAATATTCGGTCCTTTGTTCCACCACCACTCCTCTCAAAATCATTCCGTTAGTCCTCCTCTCCTCCATACAGGAAGCTATTTGTGCCGACAGGTTGGACATATTCCTCCGTTTTGTCCCAGTCTGAGGCCCAGCTTCCTCCAACTCCACCCCCTACTGTCCCCGCCCCATTGGGGTCACCTGATTGGATAGTCGCTCCATAGCCACCGCCCCCTGTGCGGTACAGCTCTTCCGTTTCATCCGCCAGCTCGTCTTCTCCTAATATGCCACATTTCTCCTCGCTTGTGTTCTCTGGCTCCGCCCACGACTGCTTCTCTCCGGATGCAAAAAGACCTGAAACGCCATCGACAGTGACATCATCAGATAAAATAGAATTGGATGAGCCACAAATCTGTACAATAGTTCGCCTTTTGGGTGAGCCAACCCTTTAACTCCACATATTGCACATGCAAAAGAGATGGATGGAAGGAGATAAGAGGAAAGACAGAATATTCACCATAGAAGATAACTCCACCGTAATGAACGAGAGAAGCGATGAGAAACACATATTGCCACTCCTCCCGCGTCTATATAAACACAGAGGAGAAGGAATGTGTGTAGAGTTCGTAGAGAGAATGATAAATGATCGAATCAAGGAATGTGAGTGAAATGTGAGCAGAAAGAGGTCACATGACACCAGCCCACAACCAACACAAAGACATATAGACATAACACCACAGAAACCAGCTGTTAAAGCTTATTCAGACAAGCTAAGCACATCACTGTACCTTGTTTTTGGTCATGGCACCAACGATCAGAGGACACACCATGCCAGAGAGAGTGCCAACGCCATTGGAAATACCCATTAGAATACTGGCATACCGTGGCGCGATATCCAAATGATTTACATTGAACCCTGAATGTTTGGACAGAAAAATATCTGTAAAAAAATCCACTTACACGTTCAGACTTGTGCATAAAATCTTTCCTAGATATCCGTCCTTACCAGAGATTGCAAAACCGCTAAATCCAACAGCAAGGACAAGAAATGATATGGCAACCCCTTTAGTGTGAGAGAAACCAACCACCAGAAGAAACGTGGCCTCCAACCCAAAGCCTAAACATACACAAACATGCATAAAGTACATTATTATCCAAAAATAATGTTTTACGCACACTAATTAACACATACACGTGCATTATTATGGCATTGTGGTGGCTTTATTGTTGAGGAATCAAGGAATTGTAGAGTAACTGTGATCAAGGTTAAAATTACGGTGGGTTGCAGGTATGGATCCCCAAATAGGACATAAGAAAACATTGTTGGACAGTCTTAAAATGTCATACTAGACCGTTTGAGTTCTGCATTGTACATAATGAACAGCATTGGAAAAGCTAGCTTAAACCTGTAGCTGTACAGTCTACTCAATATTAACATAGTAAAACTGTGGTGAATTACTACGAAATTACTATTGGTTCATTGTCTTAAGGGTTGAATAGGCTGACAACATTAAATTGAACATACGTTTATACTTAATATACACTAATAAACTAGAACACACCCTATAATATACAGTGGCGATGAAAGTAAGTGAACCCTTTGGAATTAGTTGGTTTTGTGCATTAATTGGTCATTAAATGTGATCTCATCTTCATCAAAGTCACAAGTATAGACAAACACAATGTTGTTAAGCTAACAACACACAAACAATTATAATCTTTACTTAACACATCCCATTAAACATTCACAGTGCTGAGGAAAAAAAAAAGTGAACCCCTTGGCTAAAGATGTCAACAAAACTAACTAGAGGCATCCAATTAAAAACGAGAAGCATCTGCTGACATGAACCATGCCTCGCAAAAAAGAGATCTCAGATGGCATACAATCTATAATTGTTGTTTTGCATAAATCTGTCCACAGTTAGACAAACTGTCTATAAATGGAGATGATTTAGTACTATAGGTACTCTCACTAGAAGTGGCCGTTAGATATTCATCTGTCCACAGTTAGACAAACTGTCTATAAATGATGATTTAGTACTATAGGTACTCTCACTAGAAGTGACCGTTAGATATTCATCTGTCCACAGTTAGACAAACTGTCTATAAATGGAGATGATTTAGTACTATAGGTACTCTCACTAGAAGTGGCCGTTAGATATTCATCTGTCCACAGTTAGACAAACTGTCTATAAATGATGATTTAGTACTATAGGTACTCTCACTAGAAGTGACCGTTAGATATTCATCTGTCCACAGTTAGACAAACTGTCTATAAATGGAGATGATTTAGTACTATAGGTACTCTCTCTAGAAGTGTCCGTTAGATATTCATCTGTCCACAGTCAGACAAACTGTCTATAAATGGAGGTGATTTAGTACTATAGGTACTCTCACTAGAAGTGACCGTTAGATATTCATCTGTCCACAGTTAGACAAACTGTCTATAAATGGAGATGATTTAGTACTATAGGTACTCTCACTAGAAGTGACCGTTAGATATTCATCTGTCCACAGTCAGACAAACTGTCTATAAATGGAGGTGATTTAGTACTATAGGTACTCTCACTAGAAGTGACCGTTAGATATTCATCTGTCCACAGTTAGACAAACTGTCTATAAATGGAGATGATTTAGTACTATAGGTACTCTCACTAGAAGTGACCGTTAGATATTCATCTGTCCACAGTTAGACAAACTGTCTATAAATGGAGATGATTTAGTACTATAGGTACTCTCACTAGAAGTGGCCGTTAGATATTCATCTGTCCACAGTTAGACAAACTGTCTATAAATGGAGGTGATTTAGTACTATAGGTACTCTCACTAGAAGTGGCCGTTAGATATTCATCTGTCCACAGTTAGACAAACTGTCTATAAATGGAGATGATTTAGTACTATAGGTACTCTCACTAGAAGTGACCGTTAGATATTCATCTGTCCACAGTTAGACAAACTGTCTATAAATGGAGATGATTTAGTACTATAGGTACTCTCACTAGAAGTGACCGTTAGATATTCATCTGTCCACAGTTAGACAAACTGTCTATAAATGGAGATGATTTAGTACTATAGGTACTCTCACTAGAAGTGGCTGTTAGATATTCATCTGTCCACAGTTAGACAAACTGTCTATAAATGGAGGTGATTTAGTACTATAGGTACTCTCACTAGAAGTGACCGTTAGATATTCATCTGTCCACAGTTAGACAAACTGTCTATAAATGGAGATGATTTAGTACTATAGGTACTCTCACTAGAAGTGACCGTTAGATATTCATCTGTCCACAGTTAGACAAACTGTCTATAAATGGAGATGATTTAGTACTATAGGTACTCTCACTAGAAGTGGCCGTTAGATATTCATCTGTCCACAGTTAGACAAACTGTCTATAAATGGAGGTGATTTAGTACTATAGGTACTCTCACTAGAAGTGACCGTTAGATATTCATCTGTCCACAGTTAGACAAACTGTCTATAAATGATGATTTAGTACTATAGGTACTCTCTCTAGAAGTGGCCGTTAGATATTCATCTGTCCACAGTTAGACAAACTGTCTATAAATGGAGATGATTTAGTACTATAGGTACTCTCACTAGAAGTGGCCGTTAGATATTCATCTGTCCACAGTTAGACAAACTGTCTATAAATGGAGATGATTTAGTACTATAGGTACTCTCACTAGAAGTGGCCGTTAGATATTCATCTGTCCACAGTTAGACAAACTGTCTATAAATGATGATTTAGTACTATAGGTACTCTCACTAGAAGTGGCCGTCCAGCCAAGATGACTCAAAGGACACACCGCAGAATGCTCAATGAGGTACAAAAGTACCCTAGAGTGACCAATAAAGACTTGAAGGAATCATTAGACATGTAAGTGCAGCGTAGTTCTAGCGGGAAGACTAGCAGATGTATCATCACACCATTAGCTGGGTAACTCTTAGCCAATCACGTGTAAGCCATTGCTTTATAAGTCTGCTCACAAACGATCACATTGCTGTTTCATTGTGCTAACACGCAACCTCCTCCACTCCACCACCACCTGTTGAGTCCCATTCCACAAAGTCCCATTCCAATGGTGAAGTACAGTGAGGGAGCATCATGATTTAGGGCTGCCTTACAGCTTCAGGGACTGGAAATAATGTAGAAAACCCAGCTAATTCCAAATACTTTGTCTTGCCACTATAACTGATCCTAAATATAGTGATCAGCAGCAAATTAAATGGGTTGTGTCAAAATATCAAGGAAAATTGTATTCCTCATGACAAGAGGTCATTGTACTATACTCACACACTCTCACTCACACTCACTCTCACACATCAATGATGGCAGAGCTGAATGCAAGGTGCTAGTCTGCCATTGGGAGCAACTTGGGGTTCAGTGTCTTGCCCAAGAACACTTCGGCATGTGGAGTCATGTGGGCTGGGTTTTGAACCGCCAACCCTGTGATTAGTGGCTGACCCGCTCTACCAACTGAGCCACAGCTGCCCATTTCGAATGAAAAATTTAATGAGAATTGCTCTCTAGTCTAGCTTTAAAAGAGTTAAATGCATCTAAACTGGCTAATTTTTCTAAAAGACAAAGTGGGTAGCATCAAAGTCACTTTCAAGGCAAGCCTGTCCATCTTTGGAATGCTCCCGGCCAGCTATTTTCGGCATAAATACCCGCACAACCTAAACTAATAATACTGGATGGATTGGGTCAGTTTGACTAATGAAATCGGCAAATTACATTTCCTAATGGAATACAATAATTCCCAAAAACTGCTAAACATCTCAGCACAGACATTACCGCCACAGTTCATCATTTTCCTGACGTTTGTAGTTGTCATAATGTTGTGAGTCCTCAGATAGTCGGCCAGCAGTCCTCCGAT
>JAVLUX010000033.1:34497500-34510000 GCA_032164185.1 Moxostoma hubbsi | reverse complement strand
AAATTATCTCTTGTTCTTGGCATAAGAAAAATAATTATGAGGGTAAATAATGGTGGTGTGGAATGATATTTAGTAGCTAAGGCCGTTATTAGACATTTGGGCACTGATCTTCAATCCTATAAAGTTCAACCTCGAAAATATATTTCGAATTTCACAGTAAGTGACATGATCTTCAACCCAGTAATGCACTGATTTTAAACTCTGTCAAGTTCAACCCCGAGAACATTTTAAATGTCAGTGACATGAACCCTGTAGCATACTGATCTGCAACCTGTCACGTTCAACTTCGAAAACACTTTGAATGCCGCCGTAATTGACAGAGTCTCTTATTCTTGGCATAAGCAAAAGTGAAATGAGGGAAATAATGGTGAGGTTGAATTTGATTTGGTAGTTGAGGCCATTATTAGACATTTTTGTAATAATCTTCAACCGTGTAACGTTCAACCCCAAAAACATTTGGAATGTAACAGTGATGTAATCTTCAACCCTGTAACACTCAACACTGAAAATATGTTGAACGTCACAGGGATGTGACCCTCAACCCTGTAACGCCCAATACGGAAAACACGTTGAACGCCACAGGGATGTGACCCTCAACCCTGCAACGCCCAACACAGAAAACACGTTGAACGCCACAGGGACGTGACCCTCAACCCTGCAACGCCCAACACAGAAAACACGTTGAACGCCACAGGGACGTGACCCTCAACCCTGCAACGCCCAACACAGAAAACACGTTGAACGCCACAGGGACGTGACCCTCAACCCTGTAACGCCCAACACGGAAAACACGTTGAACGCCACAGGGACGTGACCCTCAACCCTGTAACGCCCAACACGGAAATCACGTTGAACGCCACAGGGACGTGACCCTCAACCCTGCAACGCCCAATACGGAAAACACGTTGAACGCCACAGGGACGTGACCCTCAACCCTGCAACGCCCAACACAGAAAACACGTTGAACGCCACAGGGACGTGACCCTCAACCCTGCAACGCCCAACACAGAAAACACGTTGAACGCCACAGGGACGTGACCCTCAACCCTGCAACGCCCAACACAGAAAACACGTTGAACGCCACAGGGACGTGACCCTCAACCCTGTAACGCCCAACACAGAAATCACGTTGAACGCCACAGGGACGTGACCCTCAACCCTGTAACGCCCAACACAGAAATCACGTTGAACGCCACAGGGACGTGACCCTCAACCCTGTAACGCCCAACACAGAAAACACGTTGAACGTCACAGGGACGTGACCCTCAACCCTGCAACGCCCAACACAGAAAACACGTTGAACGTCACAGGGACGTGACCCTCAACCCTGCAAAGCCCAACACAGAAATCACGTTGAACGCCACAGGGACGTGACCCTCAACCCTGCAACGCCCAACACAGAAATCACGTTGAACGCCACAGGGACGTGACCCTCAACCCTGTAACGCCCAACACGGAAAACACGTTGAACGTCACAGGGACGTGACCCTCAACCCTGTAACACGGAAAACAGACTTGATCTTGACCCTGTAACGCATTGATTTTCAACCCTGTCACAATTAACCCAAAAAACCTTTTCAATGTAACAGGGTTGATACAAAACATGTTATGAAAGAGAACGTCAAGGGTTAAAATCCTTTTTCTTGCACAAATGGCACTATTACCCTTGAACTACCCAAAACACAAACAACACAAAGAACAGGTATATAATGAAAGTTACTGATAATCTACCACAGATATTAAACTGTTGAGCAAAAATAATGACCTCACCACAGAACGCTGTTGTGGCCAAACGACTTCTTTCTAGGGGTGGGGCCCATTTTGCCCAGATCCCATGACAAGCTGGATAAGAAACACCCTGAGTTGGAAGAACAGTAGATGCTATTAATGTATCTAAAGGTACAATCCATAATGTTATCACCATTCCTGTACCTTTTTAAAGTGGATAATTGAGAAATTAGTAGGTACAGCAATAAAACTACATGTGTGTTTGTGTTTTAAGGCATGTTTTTACCTCAACAAGGCCCTGTAGTATCCGCACCATAATCACACAGCCGAAGTGTACTCGCGCTGCTGTGGGAATAATCATATTTAGGACAGACGTGGATACGACTGCAAAACCAAACACCCTAAAACATAGAAAGAGACAAAGATAAAGTCAGACAGAGACAATGTGAGGAAAAAAAAATATTCACAAGGTTTAGTGTTTGCCTGACTGACCTGTTGGCGGCAAATTTCTGGCAGATGAAACCTCCAGGAATTTGAGTGACAATGTAACCCCAAAAAAAGGATCCATGAATCATTCCGACGGTCTCTGGGTCCCATGTAAACTGAGCGTTCTGAAACAGACATTTAGTTTAATTTTACATCATTGAATGAACAAATTAAACATATTCTTGAAGTCTTGTTTTAATTGGAAAACGTTTGTGTCACGTCCATTTTTTCCAAAGTTCTAAACTAAAACATATGTGAAATTTGAACTGTTGGTGGCGCTAGAGGGTTTGAGATAGCCAAGTAAAATTTGCCGTGGGAGAATTTGATACCTTGCCCAATTAGTGTGCCAAATTTCACGTTTTTTTACCATACGGTTTTTGGGGTTACCCCTTTACAACTTTGTACCGTTTGAGTCATAGACCCTAAATACTTTCAGATAAACCGCTGTAATGAAAACAGTCATATATCGAGTCATAATAGTTTTTAAAACCGCATGTACACACACGCTCACTTAAACTCACCACAATGTATGGCTTGCCTTCTCTGTAGATGGTGTGGTTGTTCACCATACTGACGATGGCCACACCCAGGTTACAGCGGATACCGAACGAGATGCAAAATCCAAGTCCTGACAAAATAGCGATGATGTACCGTCGCGGCAAACCAAAACACGTGCAGTCCACCACAGGAAGTTCCTTCTCTTCCTGAAGCTCTGGACGACCCTCCGCGGATAACTCAATCGTCTCGCCATTTTCTTGCCGCTTTTCTAGAACCCTGAGAAACAAAAAGTGGATTAAGTGGATCCTTAAGTATGTCAGCATATCAAACGTAATTGTACATAATTCAAAAGTCTTCCAAGGTTAAGAAGCAGCTGTTTGTAGAAAAGACAAATCACAAGTTAGATCACTTTAATATCTCATTTGTTTCTCCTAGACAGCAATGCGATTAAATGGAGAGATTACAGTTGTGTACTGGATGGTTGCAAGTCGTTCTTTGTTAGAAAATCCTAAAACCAAGTTGTGCACAAAGATTACGAACTATGAACTTGATACATGCATTAAACTAGATTTTTCAAAGTTTTCTCATCTTATCATTTCAAACAACCTTATTTGCCAATGAACTCTGCGTGTCAATAATAGTTTCATTGGCTCTATTTTAATTTCTCCAAAGGACATCCGAGATAATGGAGTGCTCGGATTATGTTTCATGTAAGTATCAACTTTAAGTCCCCTGAGCTATGAAAGAGCAACCTCTGAGCACTGAATATGTCCTCTGGGCGACCGTTATCAATTTCACAAGCTACTGAGTGTTAGTCACACTTTTGCAGCCTATTTGAACAAAAGTATGAAATTGTACTGTGTAATGGACATACTTAAATTGACATTTCTTATCTTAAAGGATTAGTTCACCCAAAAATGTAAATTCAGTCATTGTTTACTCACCCCCGTGTTGTTGTAACTCTATATGACTTTCTGTCTGTTTCTGAACACAAAGGGAGAAATTGTGAATAATGTTGCGCTCTGTGATGTCATACAATGGCAGTTTATGGTGACCACGTCTTCAAGCTTCAAAACAACACAAAAGTATCATTCAGAAGTCTAATTAATTATTCATGAGCTCATGATTGTTATGAAATATACGATAAGATTTGATGAGAAACAAACTGAAATCTAATGTGTTATTTAGTGAAATGTTCAATGACCGTTGAACTCCTGTGTGTGTTCATGAGAGTGCACAAGAGCAACAGTTCACGCAGCACCCTTGTGACATTGGGGCGTTCAAGCGAATAATGTTTCATTTATCTAAAAACAGTGATAGTGACAACCCAACACAACTGCACACAAAACAGAGAACAGAACTGACTAAACATGTCTGAAGAGTTTGTAGTTGAAGAATTGATGCATTTCTATGCCCAGCCTTATTTTATTGAATGTTTTTGGACTGGTGCCAGTTCACAGTGGACAGAGTTACCCGCACAATGCCGAAACTAGAAAACAAGCGATCGATAGAATGTCCCGTCGCTCATCACTGCTGGTTAGGACAAAAACTCTGATTATCCTAGAGAATATACATTTTATCTTGTGTTGTTTGCCGTCAGGTTAGGACACGCTGTGACTGTGGCGTCCTGTAGCTCCGCTGTGTTTACATTTGATTACAGAGTACTCCTTTCAAAATAATAAGGCTGGGCATAGAAACGCATCAATTCTTCAACTACAAACTCTTCAGGCAAGTTTAGTAAGTTCTGTTCTCTGTTCTGTGTGCAGATGTGTTCTGTTGTGTTGTCACTATCGCTGTTTTTAGATAAACAATACAAGTTTTCGCTTGAACGCCCCCAATGTCATGAGGGGTCTGTGTGAACTGTTGCTCTCGTGCCCTATCATGAACGCACAATACACTAAATAATACATTATATTTCAGATTGTTTCTCATCAAATCTTATCGTATATTTCATAACAATCATGAGTCTCATGAATAATTAATTAGACTTCTGAATGATACTTTTGTGTTGTTTTGAAGCTTGAAGACGTGGTCACCATAAACTGCCATTGTGACATCACTGAGCACAACATTATTCACAATTTCTCCCTTTGTGTTCAGAAACAGAAAGAAAGTCATATAGACTTACAACAACACGGGGGTGAGTAAACGATGACTGAATTTTCCATTTGGGGTAAAATGATACTTTAAGCAGATGTTGGGTTTTCACCAGTGCTCATGACATAAACATGAAGGGCGGAACTAAATCTGTTCCCAGTTCATATTTATATTAAACAGATGATCCAGATTAAACACACAACATCGTGAAACAATCTTTGACTTTAACCGAAGTGTAAATAAATGTGTAAAAATGTTTTTATACATTTTCTGAAGACACCGGAGTGATGCTTGATCATGCAAAACCCGGCACCACAATTCAGAAGTGCAGATGTGCCGTTGCTAAGGTCCTCTAGCGTGTTACTATGCAGTTGCAAGGGAGTTTTGGGTAGATGCATATTGGCCCATTTTAAAAGAGACTCTATGCGTCTCTAGATATGGTTCGGCAACCTCTTTCAATGTAAGTCTATGGTATGTTTGACCATTTTAATTGTCCGGCAGAATAAACTTTAATCTGATTTACATCCAAGCAATAGAAAAATACAGAACGCAAGTTCAGCAGCTTTACGGTCCTAAAGCCAAGATAAATCTATCCAACACTCTCTCTTAAGTACAGACAACACGTTGTGCTCTTACCGTCAGTTTACTGTACTGCTGCAGCTGTACTTCAACTCTGATTAAATAATAATGTTCCTCTGAGCCTGAATTATTGATCAAACCTTCTATTTTCGGCTTTTTGTGCCCGTCTTCCCCTCCCCCGTCTCTCTTCATCCATCCATTCTTTTCCTCTGCAAAATCACCACTGTGTGTGTTGAGGCCTCATCTGAGAGATGTTTATTAACAATATTTGATTGAGAACTTAGTAATAAGTATATACTTTAAGATTGTAGATACTGTATACTATAGTATTGTATTATATATCTTTACGTTTATTCTTGCATTGCATCAAAATAGTACAATTAGCTCCTGTCCAAAAGGTCACCGGTTAGAACGAAACGAAAGAACGAATAATAACGGTCGTTTTAATAGGACAGTACTCCAAGTGTGAGTAAGTGTGTGTGATATACCAGCTGAAGTGCTGCCAGATCTCACAAGAGAAACAAGGGACTTGGTCTGGAAAAACAAGCTCAAAATAAGGGGCTTGCCGACAAGAGACAGGAGACTATAGACCATTTCAAGGACAGATCGTTGGTGACGTCAAGTGATGTCATTGTTCCATGAAGATTTCCTGCTCGTCAAAACAGAGATTATTTAGCAGAGATTAGCCACTTCTATTAAAATTAATGGGAGAAATTGGAAGACCCAACAGCAGCCATTGGTCAACCCACTTTACAGGTAGAATAGCCAATCAGCTTTTAGATACGAAAATCGCCCGTCAATCAACTCGAGAACATGCATGCGCAGAGTACGGGTACAGAGCCAATGAAATGCAGTTTTTCGCATATCCCAACTAGGCTGGTCAGCCAAGAAACAGCACCCTGGAGCAGATTGGGTCAAGGGCCTTGCTCAAGGGTCCAACAGTGGTATCTTGACAGTGCTGGGGCTTGAACCCACAACCTTTCGGTCAGTAACCCAGAGCCTTAACCGCTGAGCCACCACTGGCCCAAGATGGTATAATTGCATTTCTAGTGTAATCTGATGTAACTAATCACAATTTATTATACCAGTTGTGACGGAACGTCACGCCCCTCCCTTAGATCATCATCGCCACGCCTCGCGTGGTTAGACTCGCATGATCCTAAGGAAGAGCCTCACCTCCGCTGGATTTAAACTCTTGAGAGCGGCTCTCCTCGGGAGACCGGTCTCTAGCTGCTGGCATCTTTACAGGTCCAGAAACGGAACAGGGAGGGTGCGGTGCGAGATAAAAGTGTCGCCGAATCCATACCCCGGAACCCTGGCACGAGTTGGAGCACGCATCGCGGCCGACGGGCCAGGATGCCGGGGCACTATTCCCCTCAAGTGCTTCGATACTGTCCACCTTTGGATATACCTGCCTATAAACGTTCCAGAAAAATACAAAACAATCGGTTCATGTTGGTTGAAAAAGCTGCACATGCACCAGAGAATATAGAGAATATGGAACACACTTGATGCCGATAGTAAGCTGTCGAACTACTCACAATCTAACTTTTGGATCATTTCTATCACACCCAAGAGATGACAGGTTTATCAATATGCTTAGTGAGAGAATTGAGCTTAAAATGTGTGTTTATGATGTAATAACATCCTCACACGGTCCAGGAAGTAGTAAGAGTTTAATGACATTGTCCAGTCCAGTAATAACAGTCATGACATGGACAACCGTAATGACTCGTGGGCCTTTCCGAGAGAGAGAGAGAGAGAGAGAGAGAGAGAGAGAGAGAGAGAGAGAGAGAGAGAGATTATTCGTCTTGACTAGCAGCAGGTTGGTTGGTGATCTATTTCAGGGCTGGATTTACACATTAAAGACTGCTTGAAATCCAGGGAAACAGACAGACAGCTCAAAAGTGTTTTTCCCTGGATGCACGTGACAGTCAATGCAATCCTTACACTATAAAGTAAACAAATAAACATACCATAATTCATTAATATGCAAAGGCTTTTTAAAACCTTAATAATTTACTTTATTTACCCAGAGGGGAACTGGCTCCCCCAGCTGAACCTTGTTTCTCCCAATGTTTTAATTTTGTGTTTTTTTGATCTTTATTCACACGTTCATTAGTTTTTAATTTGCTGTGATATTTAAACACACATTTCGGAGACTGTAAATGCAGACACACACTCAAATGTTTACATATATTTAAGATTTACGCATTTTAGTAGTATAACAGCTTTCAACCAACGGATCTGAGAAACCTTAAACATTTCAGTTCCATATATTTACTGTTATTCATCTTTAATGATACAATTCAATATGATGTCATTTTTCTAAACACTTGAAATGTGCAACACTGGTCTGGAATATTCTTGGAACTGTTCCACTTATGTCAAATAATCATATGAAATAAAATGAGGTGATTTCTGATGGTGTTGTCATTGTGCCCTTAATTAACACTTGCTAAATAATTACTGAAATATTTGACAGAACTGACTGCTAAAGTCTGGGTCAAGTAGTTTCATAGATCATAATATAGTATTGATTATTAATGTGCTTTTGCCGCATTATGAATAGCGTTTGGCTTTCTAAAGTATAATAAGAATATTGTGAAGGATGTAGAACTATTGTTTCCTGGAATTGTTTAATGCACAATCATAATAGTGTCATTATGGTGTGAAACTATGAATAATTACAGTGTGGAACGTTCTAAAAGTGTTGTTATGGTTACAACACCTCAGGTTCAAAAACATATAATATGTATACAGTATATATATATATATTATACAGAAAGACGAATCTGCCCGATTCCAGCCTTGCTGAAGCATCCCCAGATTATCACCGATCTTACACCAAATTCCACAGTGGGTGCGAGACACTAGCTTGAAGGCCTCTCCAGGTCTCCGTCTGACCATTAGCTTGAACATATGCTTGAAAAAGCTGCACATGCACCAGAGAATATAGAACAGACTTGATGCCGATAGTAAGCTGTCGAACTACTCGCAAAAAGGGGCGGCTGTGGCTCAGCTGGTTGAGCGGGTCGGCCACTAATCGCAGGGTTGGTGGTTTGGTTCCCGGCCCACATGACTCCACATGCTGAAGCGTCCTTGCGTAAGACACCGAACCCCATGTTGCTCCTGATGGCAGACTGGTACCTTATATGACAGCTCTGCCATCATTGGTGTGTGTGTGTGTGTGTGTGTGTGTGTGTGTGTGTGTGTGTGTGTGTGTGTGTGTGTGTGAGTGTGTGTGAGTGAATCTCAGTGTAAAGCGCTTTGAATACTGAGAAGGTTAAAAAGGCGCTTTATAGGATCGGTGATGATCTGGGGAATTCGCCTTTCTGAAGGACATGTACAAGGTTATCCTGGAAGAAAACTTGCTTCCGTCTGCTCTGACAAATCTATTCCCCAAATCTGAGGATTGGTTTCTCCAGCAGGACAATGCTCCATGCCACACTGCCAGGGCAAACAAGGTGTGGATGGAGGAGCCCTGTAATGGCCAGCCCGATCTCCAGACCTGAATCCCATTGAACACTTCTGGAATGTGATCAAGAGGAAGATGGATGCCCACAAGCCATATATATATATTGCGCCAGGAGTGGCATAATGCCACCCAACAGCACTGTGAAAGACTGGCAGAGTTCATGCCAAGACACAGGAAAGCTGTGATTGAAAATCAGGAATATTCCAGCAAATATTGATTTCTGAATTATTAAAACATTAATATTGTGTTGATTAATAATGAATATGAACTTGATTTCTTTGCATCATCCGAGGTCTGAAAACACGGCATCATTTTTGTCATTTTCTGCAAATAAATGCTTTAAATGACAATATTATTATTTGGGATTTGGGAGAAATATCATCAGGACTTTATAGAATAAAACAAAAATGTCCATTTTACTCAAACTCATCCCTATACACAGTAAATCCAGAGAAACTGATCATATTCCAGAGCTGTATATTCCGCTAAATGACAAACACTTACTAGGGTGTATTTTTAGATTATTATAATGTATATGAGTCATATGAGGATATATAGTTAGCATTATATAAAGGGTAAAAGTATTTTCATTTTGTAATTTAGTTATTTATTTTGAAGTCTGAGGGTGTAAGAAACGCACTGATGCAGAACGGAAGTGGTCACCTGACAGGTGAAATGTGACGACACGCACCGGACAAGAGCCGCTATTAATAGAGTCCAGTCGAGATAATCTGCTCATCCCGAACGCACATACATTACAAACAACTACACAAAGCAGGATCTCCCCGACCTTTGACGACAGGGACAATAAAACAAACAATAAAACTCTTGAAGAGTGAGAAAAAACACCACTTTCCCCTCCCATATCTGTATAATCTGTTCTATTAAGTGAATCGGTCGTTGTTTCCCGCTAATTTGCGTTAATCCCGCCGGTTTCTATCTACACACGCTCCAGACTATAGATTATGATTTGTAGATTATTTCTGTTTATCGACACAATTGTAAATGTGCATGTTGCCCATATCATAATAAAACATTGAGCTATAGTTAAATGTTTTAACTATAGGGACGAGATTATAAGAATATATCAACCAGCTCTGGCATTCCTGAAGAGTTTAATGAAGTTTTTGGATATTACCGGTGTATCCTGCCGAGCGTCTTCGCCGCTGCTGCTTTAAATCGCTCGGGTCGGACCTCCATCCTCCTCAACTCCACACCGGGACCTAACGGGACACTGCGCGCTCCCGCACTCCTGCGCGGGCACGAGGCGCAACCGCCCCCACCACCCGCTCTCATACACACACACACATATGACGCTAGATTTTAATTAGCGTGACATTAAATCAACTTATTCCCACAAAGTGTGTATGTAGTGCTGGGAAATCCAAATCGGGGCTTTCAGACCGTTCATGTAAATAAACCAGTTAAAATATGCAATTTATATAGCATTGGGAACTATCCTACAGAGTCGGTTCAACTAAAAGTACTACTTCAAATAGATGAGTTACTAATTCACTTAATTGACTTAAGACCCTTTCACACTGAACACGACCTGAAAAAACGGGTTGTTCAGCCGTGACATCAATTTATAGGCGAAATCCAGAAGGCTAATTGGCCAATTGTGGGTTTTTAGAATTCGGAGACTTCCACGTTTTGTTCTAAATAAATAACGTACACACCAAATAGAGGGCAACAGGTCCCGCCCACTTTTTCAGCCATCTGGGTTCCGGTTATTGCAAAATATACTGATACAAATATAGGAGTGGTTTAATGAAGGGAGACTCGATTACGTCATTCGCAGTGTGTCATGGGAGCACGCGGTCGCTCCGGGGCAGTTTGGCGGTTTCGTTGGCAGCGGTTCTCTGATTGGTGGATCTTTCTCTGCTGTGCCATGGGTAATGTAGTTCTTTACCGTGTGTTTTGCTATCAAACATCATTTTTAAACAATGATGTTGAAATAACGCAGACGGAAGCGTATACTATCGATGAATAACCACATAGCTCATGCTAGGTCTGTCTTTAAAGAGTTTCTACGTTATTGTTAAAATCAATTCGTCTATGGGATAAATGAATGGGATCTTTACTTCCGGAACGGAGATTTTGAAGCTGTTTAAAAATCCATGTTTCCATCTCATCGCTGAATAAGGACTATACCAGTCGTTCATTTTCGAAAAGCATGTAGCTCACATGCTCATGGGAGTTGTAGTCAGTAATTATGTTATACTATTATACTATTATTCTGCTAACCTGGTTTAGAGTTTTTACTAAATCCCTACACAAAATCCCAAATTATCTAGAGTAACTCCTACTACAGCATTCAAGCTACATTCACCAAACTTAGCACAGACCTTCAGACTATTCTGACAGTCTGACATGTCTTTTGTAACTGATCGGACTTACAATTTTCCTGAACCAGGCGATCAAATATCCCAAAAATCCAATAGACTTTTTAGAATTTATGGAATGCTCAAATGGGCCAACGGAATGCTTGTTAGTCTATCTGTCTATCTGTCTGTCTGTCTGTCTGCCCGTCTATCTATCATCTGTCTGTCTGCCCGTCTATCTATCATCTGTCTGTCTGTCTGCCCGTCTATCTATCATCTGTCTGTCTGTCTGTCCGTCTATCTATCATCTGTCTGTCTGTCTGTCCGTCTATCTATCATCTGTCTGTCTGTCTGTCCGTCTATCTATCATCTGTCTGTCTGTCTGCCCGTCTATCTATCATCTGTCTGTTTGCCCGTCTATCTATCATCTGTCTGTCTGTCTGTCCGTCTATCTATCATCTGTCTGTCTGTCTGTCTGCCCGTCTATCTATCATCTGTCTGTCTGTCTATCTATCTATCTGTCTGTCTGTCTGTCTGTCTATCTATCTGTCTATCTATCTATCTGTCTGTCTGTCTGTCTGTCTGTCTATCTATCTATCTGTCTGTCTATCTGTCTGTCTGTCTATCTCTCTGTCTGTCTCTCTATCTATCTGTCTGTCTGTCTATCTATCTATCTGTCTGTCTATCTATCTATCTATCTATCTCTCTGTCTGTCTGTCTATCTATCTGTCTGTCTGTCTGTGTCCGTCCGTCTATCTATCTGTCTGTCTGTCTGTTCTATCTATCTATCTGTCTGTCTGTTGTTCTATCTATCTATCTGTCTGTCTGTCTATCTATCTATCTATCTATCTCTCTGTCTGTCTGTCTATCTATCTGTCTGTCTGTGTCCGTCCGTCTATCTATCTGTCTGTCTGTCTGTTCTATCTATCTATCTGTCTGTCTGTTGTTCTATCTATCATCTGTCTGTCTGTCTGTCCGTCTATCTATCATCTGTCTGTCTGTCTGTCTGCCCGTCTATCTATCATCTGTCTGTCTGTCTATCTATCTATCTGTCTGTCTCTCTGTCTGTCTGTCTATCTATCTATCTGTCTGTCTATCTGTCTGTCTGTCTATCTCTCTGTCTGTCTATCTATCTATCTATCTATCTCTCTGTCTGTCTGTCTATCTATCTGTCTGTCTGTGTCCGTCCGTCTATCTATCTGTCTGTCTGTCTGTTCTATCTATCTATCTGTCTGTCTGTTGTTCTATCTATCTATCTGTCTGTCTGTCTGTTCTATCTATCTATCTGTCTGTCTGTCTGTTCTATCTAT
>JAVLUX010000033.1:34475000-34495000 GCA_032164185.1 Moxostoma hubbsi | reverse complement strand
TCAGAATGAGGAAACAGAACAGATACATGATTGATGACACTTAAAGGACGATATTTGAGTGTTTCAGATGCATCGGTGCTGATGGGATTCTGACCCATTCATTTCATGTATGAGTGAAAGTGTCCAATAACAGAGCAGATACTGAGATTAAGAGAATAATATAGAACAGGTCATGTGATCATAACATGAGGGGACCCTCTCCGTGTAGAATTAAACAGTTTTTATAAAGTTGCTGATGTGAGTCCTCAAGATATTATACATGTTTCATTTCTTTAGCAGTAAAACTTTTTAATGAGCAAATCACTAAGAGCACCTGAAACCTAATGAATGATCTTTAAATTCAACTGCTCATTACACAGAGGACCTTCACTGCCCCCTAACGGCAAACATCCCAAAATGTGTCCCAATGCGATAATGTGCAACACACGTGGATCAAGTCAGCAGATCTGCTGTATATAATAGACCTGTGATGAACAGCGTGACCACAGTTATTAAAGGATAGAAACATCACACCTTTGAGGTGCAGCTGCCAGTGAATGATGTTAATATACTCACCTTTCTTTCTCATCCTGTTATGCGAGTCTTTCAGGTGTGTTCAGCTTCACTTGTTTAAGGATCTGCTCTATCCAGGGTGGAGCCTGACACCATGACAACCAGTCATTTTGTTTATTCAGGCAATAAACAATTCTCAATACAGAGTCAAGCCATTTCATATCATTAAAAGTTCGATTAAAAAATTATTAAAATAAATAAATAAATAAATCGCTATTTGAAAGCTTTTTCATGACTAAAAAAAGTCAAGGGACATGTTTGTCAACATATTTTGATATGGACCCAAATGTTGTCGGAAATATTATATTTAGTGAGACACAAAGCTGTCTTTACACAAGGCGGCGCTAGACGGCTCACAAAACTAAATCCTCCATTGATCTGCATTCAAATCATTCAAAACGTTTTACATCTCATATCATGTTTTCACTCTGGAGAGTCATTTTTAATTAAAACTAATTGTTGCAAGAATTCATAATTGTTAAATCCGCAACAGCAAGATCTATAAAATATATATATTTAACTCCTCCAGTAATACTTGATTGTGATTGGCCCATCCTGAACAGCGCTGATAAAAGTAACGGGTGTCACGTGATAGCGCCGTCGCTACGTTGCCTCCGATAGCGGTGTTCTGGCGTCGTGTTTTTCGTCATTTATTAAACGATTTAAGCAACTTATTTTAAGATCTTCTATAATTCAAGAAGTTTCTAAGCACATCTTGGTAAAAATGGCTATTTTCAAGTGTTTTCCAGGACTAGTCAAATTAAAGCACTTCATGCACCTGTTGATATGACGTACATTTGATGCTTCCGGGTTTTGACTACGATGCAAATCTGTTATTAAAATTATACTTAACTGTCATCTAAATGCTTAGGATTTCTCTGCAGATAAATCCACCACACAGGAAAAAAATATTGCTTATTTTGGTGACGCAAGTGGCTTATTTTGAGCTTATTTTTCCATACCAGATGCTTGTTTCTCTTGTGAGATCTAGCACAACTGCAATGGGTATTTCACCCTCCCATTAGTGTCGAGTACTGTCACTTTAAAATGTCATTAACCGTTCTTTTATTTCGTTCTAACCGGTGATACATTTGGAATGAAGGCTGCGGAACTTCCGAACCGGAACGAAACTTTTTTTTTTTTTTTTTTTGCTCGGAACGAACCAAAATAAATAAATAAATAAATAAAAATAGTTTTTAGTCCCTGTTATTAACAAAACGAGAATGTGCTAAAGGTCAAATAATCATTTACACAAAGAATAATAATAAAAGGAGCAACAAATACTACTACATCTATACACCTATAAGTTTTTTTTTAGTGTTTTGTTATGTGTGTATCTATATATATATATTTATTTATGTAAGTGTGTATGTATAAGCTACTATGTCTTGTTAATTTGTGTTTTGCTCAAAAAAAAAAAAAAAAAAAAATAATAATAATAATAATAATAATAGTTACAAAATATCCTTGTTAGTTTGCACATCATTACCAATAAAATCAAATATCCACACAAACTAAAAAGGAAGACTGCATAGTTTAATTGTTTTCTGGCATTTGTTTTGACATTACACTATGCTGAGAAAAAAATAAAAAAACGGTTGAAAACTAAAAGTGTAAAGATAACGGAAATACTGAAAATACACCGTTGCATTCAACAGTTACAGTTGTAAAAAAATAAAATAAAACAAAACAAAAAGTGTGTCAGAAAAAGTTTACACATTCTCAACAACAAAAATAATAATTTGCAGATCACAGAAATCTCAAGTATTCCACACAAGGAATGGTGTTATATTACATCAATTTATCATACATTAATTTAAAACCAATTACACACTCCGTTCAACCTACTTAAACACACAGCAGACGCGCACAACCCCTGTGAGAGTCGAAAATAACATTAGTTTACGATGACTATAAGCCATAAAACTGTCTGGCCCACAGGTCAGATATCTTCTCTTTTAGAAATGACATGTTTAGATGTAACGAAGACAATGAAAATAAAACATTGCCCCCTTTCTTCAGCAGGGCACAGACACATCTCTGTATAAAACATATGAAAGACAATATTTAAAAATATTCTGAAAATGCAAATACTTAATTAGAAATCAGAATAGAAATATCAACCAGTCAGTAACATCGTTAAAAGCTGAAGTGTGTCATTTGAACGGATTTATATAACGGCTTTCTGAATATTTAGCTTGGATAAGAGAAAGATTATAACAAGTACTGCAAGTGATTTCTTCATTGAAATGTATGCAAACAAAAAAAAAGTCCAACTCCCTAAAAGATATTAGCAGCTCTAGACTCTGTAAACAGCAAGCAATGACACTGTCCACCTGTGCGTTCTCATAGTATTGCAGTTATAGTGAATTATTGAGGCTTAATGCCATTTTTATGCCATGTTGCTCATAAGTTGCCATTAGAGGGCGCCATTGAGCAGCTGTTCTGCTTAATAAAGCTAATTTAGCATCTTTGGAGCGCTGGGTTTTGGGAAAAGGGGGAGTGGCTAATCCAACGGCTCATCTTGACCGCTTGTTGAAATTCTAGAACGGCTAAAATCACTTACAGCACCTTTAACACCGATAAATGTACACACTTCAGCTTTTAAATTGTTCCCCTTTTCACACAGCTGGAAGATGAAACATAAACGCGTGTCTATATCGGCTCGGACCGAAGCATGCTATTTACAAAACAGGTTAAAATAAAAAATCTATTTACATTTAAAATGCAAAAGACATTTTAAAAACAAGGGACCGTGTTGTTTTTATAATAACTACTCAGAAAAATGTGGATTTTTGCAAACTAGCTGACGCACTTTGGGTGCTTGTGTAACAGTTCATAAGTTAATTACATCTTTTAACCAAAAAGGTCATTTTATCTTTGAAAAAGGATACTAATATATAACGTTTAAATAACAGACTCGCTTAAATAAAGGCAGTGAACACAGAAAAGACCAGCATGGGACAATACGAATCACAGTAATAGTGACAAAGAACTGGTTTCTTGAGTTGTGTGAATTTAGTGTTTTTACACCTTCATTGAAAATTTCTGAGATCAAACTTCATTAGATCAGTAAACCAGCATATAATCCCAAAATGCAGGTCTCTTAAATAAAAATAAACCGGAAAATTGTGTTTAAAATTACGTTTAAGGCTCACTTCATGGACGTACCTGTTTTTTCATTTTAAAGGCACAGAAGAACATTTCATTCAGTTATTTGATGTACAAGTTCTCACTTGTATTTTTGGACGTGCCCGGTTTCATGTGGACGAACGTTGAGATTTCAGATCAATGGCAGAACGTAAATATTTCTGTAAAAAACGACTTCAATCTTCCACACAACATTGTTGTATGACTTACAGAAGAATATGGAATGTATTCGCTTTTGGGTTTTTTATAGCTTGAGAACTATAGTCACCATTCACTTTCAACATATGGAAGAGCAGCGTGAACATTCTTCAAAATATCTGCTTTTGTGTTCCGCTGAACATACAGTTAAAAGGCTTCTGGGTGAACTATCCCTTTAAAAGTCAGTTATTTCTGTTCCCAGTTTTTAAAATGATTCGATACATTTGATTGTTGCAAAGAAGTTCTAAAATACTAAAACATCTTTATACATTTATTGTTTGTTAGCTCCGATGATGTGTGCTCCATGATTCCTCTCTTGCACTCTCTCCCCCATCTCGCTTGCTCTCTCTCTCGCTCTCCCTCTCTCGCCCCCCCATCTCGCTCTCCCTCTCTCGCCCCCCCATCTCGCTCTCCCTCTCTCTCTCTCTCGCCCCCCATCTCGCTCTCCCTCTCTCCCTCTCTCGCCCCCCATCTCGCTCTCCCTCTCTCTCTCTCTCTCTCGCCCCCCATCTCGCTCTCCCTCTCTCTCTCTCTCTCTCGCCCCCCATCTCGCTCTCCCTCTCTCTCTCGCCCCCATCTCGCTCTCCCTCTCTCGCCCCCATCTCGCGCGCTCTCTCTCTCGCTCTCTCTCTCTCTCGCCCCATCTCGCGCTCTCTCTCTCTCTCTCTCTCGCCCCCCATCTCCCGCTCTCTCTCGCCCCCCATCTCGCGCTCTCTCTCTCTCTCGCCCCCCATCTCCCGCTCTCTCTCTCTTGCCCCCCATCTTGCGCTCTCTCTCTCTCTCTCTCTCTCTCTCGCCCCCCATCTCGCTCGCTCTCTCTCTCTCTCTCTCTCTCTCTCTCTCTCTCTCTCGCCCCCCATCTCGCTCGCTCTCTCTCTCTCTCTCTCTCTCATAACACACTTGATTCCACACTTTCAATCAGGCCGTTTTGAGAGGGGAAGTCATGGTTTTCCTCAAGTAAACGGGAAAATGAATTCGGGTCATCTACCAAGCGGGCAGATGTGCCGAGAGGGGTCAGGTCTGTGTCAGTGGTGGCACAGGGCACGTATCCCGCCTCAGTGTCCATCGGTGACTGCCCGAAGCGTTTGAGGAGAGTGAAATGTAGGTATCCAATCGGAACAGGAAGTGATGCAATAATGATGAGCATTATCAAGACAGCAAGTGCCCAATCAGGATAGGGGAGTTGCTCCTCGGACGCCTGAGACAAATAAGAGTAAAGTGATGTTACAGGTTACTGTAAAGGCTTTTAAAGTGTACGTGCGGTGTACACAAATTATATATATATATATATATATATATATATTGTACAGAGCGGTGCCTGATGGTGCCATGATTTTCACTCGCAACAGTCTCTAAAATGTACTCCGAATGAAACAGAAATCATCCAGTGAGCGTCAGATCAGATTGTGCAGGTTGGCACTGTTTTGGCGGCATGAGGGGGACCTACACAATATTAGGCAGGTGGTTTAAATGTCATGGCTGGTCAATGTATTATATATATATACAGTGTACCTTTTCTCTATTCCAGGCCTTGTATGTGGGCCGTTCAATGATCATCTTTAGCAGACTGGCACCCAGGAGCCCCAACATCGCAATCGGACACACGTACTTCCACAGATACTTGTACACCACAGAGACTGGCCGACCCAACATCTGCTTTAAGTCTTCTAAAAACCTAAAAAATGAGTAAAACATCGTATTTATGCTCATTTACTTACTGGTGGCAAGAAAAAAATATGTGAACCCTTTGTAATTAGCTGGTTTTCTGCATTAATTGGTCATTAAATGTGATCTCAATTATAATCTTTACTGAACACATCCCATTAAACATGCACAGTGCTGTGGAAAAAGTAAGTGAACCCTTGGATCTAATAACGGGCCGATCCTCCTTATGCAGCAATAACCTCAATCAAGTGTTTCCGGTGGATTTTTGGATCGTTCTTCCTCACAGAACTGCTTCAGTTCAGACATATTTTTAGGATGTCTGGTGTGAACGGCTCTCTTGAGCATCTCTATTGGGTTACGGTCTGGGCTCTGACTGGGACACTCTAAAAGGTGGATTTTCTTTTTTTGTCATCATTCTGTAGTGGATTTACTTTGATGTTTAGGGTCATTGTCCTGCTGCATCACCCAACATCTACTGAGCTCCAGCGGGTGCACAGACACCCTGACATTGTCCTGTAGGATATCTTGATAAACCTGGGAATTCATTTTTCCCTCCATAATGGCAAGCGGTCCAGGCCCCGAAGCAGCAAAGCAGCCCCAAATCATGATGCTCCCTCACCGTACTTCACTGTTGGGACAATTCCTTCCGCCTTCCTTTATGATGTCCTGCCATGAACACCTGTTTAATGTGTCCTGTATAGTAGTATAGAGATGTTAACCAGTTCCAATGATTCCTTCAAGTCTTTATCTGTCACTCTAGGGTACTTTTGTACCTCATTGAGCATTCTGCGGTGTTCCCTTTGAGTCATCTTGGCTGGACGGCCACTTCTAGTGAGAGTACCTATAGTACTAAATCACCATTTATAGACAGTTTGTCTAACTGTGGACAGATGAATATCTAACGGCCACTTCTAGTGAGAGCACCTATAGTACTAAATCACCTCCATTTATAGACAGTTTGTCTAACTGTGGACAGATGAATATCTAACGGCCACTTCTAGTGAGAGTACCTATAGTACTAAATCACCTCCATTTATAGACAGTTTGTCTAACTGTGGACAGATGAATATCTAACGACCACTTCTAGTGAGAGTACCTATAGTACTAAATCACCTCCATTTATAGACCGTTTGTCTAACTGTGGACAGATGAATATCTAACGGCCACTTCTAGTGAGAGTACCTATAGTACTAAATCACCTCCATTTATAGACAGTTTGTCTAACTGTGGACAGATGAATATCTAACAGCCACTTCTAGTGAGAGTACCTATAGTACTAAATCATCTCCATTTATAGACAGTTTGTCTAACTGTGGACAGATGAATATCTAACGACCACTTCTAGTGAGAGTACCTATAGTACTAAATCATCTCCATTTATAGACAGTTTGTCTAACTGTGGACAGATGAATATCTAACAGCCACTTCTAGTGAGAGTACCTATAGTACTAAACCATCTCCATTTATAGACAGTTTGTCTAACTATGGACAGATGAATATCTAACGGCCACTTCTAGTGAGAGTACCTATAGTACTAAATCATCTCCATTTATAGACAGTTTGTCTAACTGTGGACAGATGAACATCTAACGACCACTTCTAGTGAGAGTACCTATAGTACTAAATCATCTCCATTTATAGACAGTTTGTCTAACTGTGGACAGATGAATATCTAACGACCACTTCTAGTGAGAGTACCTATAGTACTAAATCATCTCCATTTATAGACAGTTTGTCTAACTGTGGACAGATGAATATCTAACAGCCACTTCTAGTGAGAGTACCTATAGTACTAAATCATCTCCATTTATAGACAGTTTGTCTAACTGTGGACAGATGAATATCTAACGGCCACTTCTAGTGAGAGTACCTATAGTACTAAATCACCTCCATTTATAGACAGTTTGTCTAACTGTGGACAGATGAATATCTAACGGCCACTTCTAGTGAGAGTACCTATAGTACTAAATCATCTCCATTTATAGACAGTTTGTCTAACTGTGGACAGATGAATATCTAACGGCCACTTCTAGTGAGAGTACCTATAGTACTAAATCACCTCCATTTATAGACAGTTTGTCTAACTGTGGACAGATGAATATCTAACGGCCACTTCTAGTGAGAGTACCTATAGTACTAAATCATCTCCATTTATAGACAGTTTGTCTAACTGTGGACAGATGAATATCTAACGGCCACTTCTAGTGAGAGTACCTATAGTACTAAATCATCTCCATTTATAGACAGTTTGTCTAACTGTGGACAGATGAATATCTAACGGCTACTTCTAGTGAGAGTACCTATAGTACTAAATCACCTCCATTTATAGACAGTTTGTCTAACTGTGGACAGATGAATATCTAACGGCCACTTCTAGTGAGAGTACCTATAGTACTAAATCACCTCCATTTATAGACAGTTTGTCTAACTGTGGACAGATGAATATCTAACGGCCACTTCTAGTGAGAGTACCTATAGTACTAAATCACCTCCATTTATAGACAGTTTGTCTAACTGTGGACAGATGAATATCTAAGCTCTTCGAGATAACTTTGTAACCTTTTCCAGCTTTATGCAACGCAACATTTCTTGATCGTAGGTCTTCTAAGATCTCTTTTTTGTGAGTCATGATCCACGTCAGCAGATGCTTCTTGTGAACTGAAACTCAAAATGTTTGAGTGATTTTTTATAAGTCAAAGTAGCTCTAACCCACACCTCCAAACTTGTTTCATTAACGGGATGCCAGGTTTGCCAACTCGTGACTCTGATTAGCTTTGGTTGACATCACTAGCCTAAGAGTTCACATACTTTTTCCAACCTACACTGTGAATGTTTGGATGATGCATTCAATATGTTCAAGAACAATAATTTGTGCGTGTTCATTATTGTAACTTCCAAAGGGGTCACATACTTTTTCTTGGCACTGTGCATTACTATAAAACCAAAACACTTCTACTCAAACGTGTGATACCTATCCGCTCCATAAATCCAGGCAACGCTGATGGTCTGAAAGATGACAACGATGATGAGCGGAAGTGTGGCGGAATAATCGTCGAACATCGTCACAAAGTAGTTCCCGCTACGCTGAGTGAACATCAGACCAATCAGAAACCCCACCGCACAACTGCACGCTGAGAAACAAAAACAATTGACCAATCAGAAACAACAAAAAGCTGCTGAGGTGTTCCAAAGAAAAACCAACAAGACAGACACAACTTCACAAGAGCAAATGTACAAAAATAGACCACAAGTGCACAGGAACCACATAAAAACAACAGACCTATAAAAGGAAGTCAGGACCGTTTGTTACCTGTAAATATTAGTTTGTGGTTGCGTAGTGTCTTAAAGGTGTCCGTTAACGGCGTCAGTATTCCAGCCATGGTGCCGAACATCGTGGACAAACCCAGATTGAGCAGCATGAGGAAGAACAGTGCCGACCAGAACGGACTCCAGGGAAATAAAGTCATCGCTTCAGTGAACACTATAAACGCCAAACCTGTTCCCTCGACACCCTGACAGACAGGAGAGAGAATGTGAAGTTGGTTGATTGTTACATTGTTTACTCTTTACTGATACTTTATCGATTTATTTTATATACACAATTAAATAACATTAATTTAACATATTTTGCATCATAAGTTAGAGACACACCCTTTTCATTTCGTCCTCCAGACTGCAGGCCGTGATGTTGTAATTAGAGATATTGAGGTGTTGACCTTCAACTCTGTACCAGTTTTTATACTCGTTCAATGTGACGTTCTCCACATTAAGAGTGTTAATGAAGAGGCCGGAGAGAGAGGAGGTGGACATTGCATCAACCACAGCTTTCAGATTACTGCAACACACAAACATTTATCTGAACATCAAACGTATTTAAAGCAATAAGCCACACGAGGTCATAGGACTGGGTAAAAATATAGTCTTTCCATGCATTTGAAGGATTTCGATAACAATTCTTAAATCCCAAGATCGATCTTTAACTCTATGCACAACTCTCTACATTGCGAGTCAATCCCTGATCTCAAGGGCTGGATTTCTTAAAGAGACAGTACTGATTTTTTGCTTGTGTTCCACAAATCAATGTACTGTAAATACTTTTATATAGTATAAATCATGCATTTAAAAATGTAACAATGTGTACAATATCATTTATTGATAGAATACATGGATGTAATTCATCCATGAAAGCAGTCGCTCAGACCACTTCACAAGGTGGTTCGAGACGCATTCCAGACGGGCCGCAGCCGCTCAGACCACTTCGCAAGGCGGTTCAAGACGCATTCCAGACGGACCGCAGTCGCTCAGACCACTTTACGAGGCGGTTCGAGACGGATCCCAGACGGACCGCAGTCGCTCAGACCACTTCACGAGGCGGTTCGAGACGGATCCCAGACGGACCGCAGTCGCTCAGACCACTTCACGAGGCGGTTCGAGACGGATTCCAGACGGACCGCAGTCGCTCAGACCGCTTCGCAAGGCGGTACGAGACGGATTCCAGACGGACCGCAGTCGCTCAGACCGCTTCGCAAGGCGGTACGAGACGCATTCCAGACGGACCGCAGTCGCTCAGACCGCTTCGCGAGGCGGTACGAGACGCATTCCAGACGGACCGCAGTCGCTCAGACCGCTTCGCGAGGCGGTTCGAGACGGATTCCAGACGGACCGCAGTCGCTCAGACCACTTCGCGAGTCGGTTCGAGACGCATTCCAGACGGACCGCAGTCACTCAGACCACTTCGCGAGGCGGTTCGAGACGCATTACAGACGGACCGCAGTCGCTCAAGACCACTTCGCGAGTCGGTTCGAGACGCATCCCAGAAGGACCGCAGTCGCTCAGACCACTTCGCGAGTCGGTTCGAGACGCATTCCAGACGGACCGCAGTCGCTCAGACCACTTCGCGAGTCGGTTCGAGACGCATTCCAGACGGACCGCAGTCGCTCAGACCACTTTGCGAGGCGGTACGAGACGCATTCCAGACGGACCGCAGTCGCTCAGACCACGTCGAGACGCATTCCAGACGGACCGCAGTCGCTCAGACCACTTCGCGAGTCGGTTCAAGACGCATCCCAGAAGGACCGCAGTCGCTCAGACCACTTCGCGAGTCGGTTCGAGACGCATTCCAGACGGACCGCAGTCGCTCAGACCACTTCGCGAGTCGGTTCGAGACGCATTCCAGACGGACCGCAGTCGCTCAGACCACTTTGCGAGGCGGTACGAGACGCATTCCAGACGGACCGCAGTCGCTCAGACCACGTCGAGACGCATTCCAGACGGACCGCAGTCGCTCAGACCACTTCGCGAGTCGGTTCAAGACGCATCCCAGAAGGACCGCAGTCGCTCAGACCACTTCGCGAGGTGGTACGAGACGCATTCCAGACGGACCGCAGTCGCTCAGACCACGTTGAGACGCATTCCAGATGGACCGCAGTCGCTCAGACCACTTCGCGAGGCGGTTCGAGACGCATTCCAGACGGACCGCGGTCGCTCAGACCACTTCGCCAGGCGGTTCGAGACCCATTGCAGACGGACCACAGTCGCTCAGACCACTACGCGAGGCGGTTCGAGACGCATACGAGACGGACCGCAAGTCGCTCAGACCACTTCGCGAGGCGGTTCGAGACACATTGCAGACGGACCGCAGTCGCTCAGACCACTTCGCGAGGCGGTTCGAGACAGATTCCAGACGGACCGCAGTCGCTCAGACCACTTCGCGAGGTGGTTCGAGACGCATTCCAGACGGACCGCAGTCGCTCAGACCACTTCGCGAGGCGGTTCGAGACCCATTCCAGACGGACCGCAGTTGCTCAGACCACTACGCGAGGCGGTTTGAGACGCATACGAGACGGACCGCAAGTCGCTCAGACCACTTCGCGAGGCGGTTCGAGACACATTGCAGACGGACCGCAGTCGCTCAGACCACTACGCGAGGCGGTTCGAGACGCATTCCAGATGGACCGCGGTCGCTCAGACCACTTCGCAAGGCGGTGCGAGACGCATTCCAGACGGACCGCAGTCGCTCAGACCACTTCGCGAGGCGGTTCGAGACAGATTCCAGACGGACCGCAGTCGCTCAGAACACTTCGCGAGGCGTTTCGAGACGCATATGAGACGGACCGCAGTCGCACAAGACCACTTCGCAATGCGGTTCCAGACGCATTCCAGACGGACCGCGAGGCGGTTCCAGACACATTCCAGACAGACCGCAGTCGCTCAGACCACTTCGCGATGCGGTTCCAGACACATTCTAGACGGACCGCAGTCGCTTAGACCACTTCACGAGGCGGTTCGAGACGGCTCCCCAGACGGACCGCAGTCGCTCAGACCACTTTGTGAGGTGATTTTGGTAGGGCGTTTCTTTACACATAGAAAACTAATTATTTTACTTTATACACTGGAATAAATTTACGTTACTAATAAAATACCATCAGGTATTCATGCTTACAACGGACAAGCTGTAGTTTAATTTGGTCAATAATTTGCCAATAAATATCGGTAGCCGATACATAGGTGCATTACTAATATAGTTAACATTATTCATTTTTTATTGAATCTATCAATTATTTAAAAAAAAAAATTAAAACAGGGATGAGATGAGGAAAGAATTGTTAAAAATCACAAAATGGACAAATATTGGCCGATTAATCGGTATGGCCGATAAAATGCCCTTTAACTACTTTTAAAGCCATAGCATACCGTCCTATTAATTTGAAACTGATCATTCAAGTTGAAAATAATCAGACACATATACGCACACTATTAAACTGACCGTTTGGCACACAATGTGGCGATGGTTTTGGCCCTGAAGCCCAATACAGCAAACACCACCAGCGTGGCCAGCACAGACGTCATGAAGTTGACAGCAGACACGGTGAGCGCGTCCCGATGGCAGTTGTTATTCCGTGGGTTGTAGGATGAGTACGCGATCACAGAACCAAAACCCAAACCAAGGGCAAAGAAGACCTGAGTCGCCGCCTGACGCCACACCTGAACATCTCCCCAGATCTCCAGCTGAGTGAGAGATGTACAAGAGCAAAGTGTATTTTTAAAGTCAACATGAAATCAAAATTGTCCCTAATTACTTTGATGCATCTGCAAGGTCTTATTGTAAACGATGCATCGGAGCGCATCTTCCAATCTTCACCCATCATAAATCACATGAAATATGTCACATGCAAAAAAATGGACGAATCTGTGTGTATACATACTCTGGGGTAAAACATGAATTTAATTCCATCTGATGCCCCGTCGAGCATCACTCCTCTGATCAGAAAACACAGCAACACCACGTATGGAAACACGGAGGAGAAATACATCACCTACACACACCCAAAACACTAATCAATATCAATAATAAATCGCAATTATAAACTCTCATTGTAATCTCAGATCCCTAAAGTTTGAGCCCTTTATTGATTAATACATTCACTCTATTGATCTCTGAGGTCCTAAAGTTAACAGCGCTTGCTTAAAAGTGACTTTGCATAAACATATGTTCATTCAAATGCCAAAAACACAAACATTGCACCTTGCCAGTGGATTTGATGCCCTTGTACATGGCAAGACAAACAATGACCCAAGCAGCCAGCAGACAGCCGGTGATGACGGGGTTAAACTCGCTCCTTTCATCAATCGAATCAGTGATGTCCAGAGCTTTACGATACCAGAAGTATGAAGTGGGAGAACTGGCAGCACATTCAGCCACTGAAAACAAAGCAAAAAAGATTTTCAATGCAACCGTCAAATCTTTAGCATTTGTCTAGTCAAAATGAAGTTTTACATCCTGTAATATTTCCATGTATGTGCACACGCAAACTCTTTATCTGCTATACTGTACCAGTGCTGTTTCCTTCCACTGGACAACTTTCCCATGGTAGAGTATACCGGAAAGAATTGCCAAGGTAGAAAATACTCCAGCCGATGATTACGTTGTAATACAAAGCCACAAAGAAACACACCTGAGAAATAATAATAAACCAAAAAAATCATATTTACGGTTGAATCATACTTTTGTATAGTGCAGTTTGATCATTCACATACGGTCGCATTTGCAACACAGTATCTGCAATTGTAACCAATGAAATAAGAGATAACTCACCACACAGCTGGAGTAGCCAATGCCAACAAGCTTTGGAGAAATGTGTCTCCAGACACCAATGCTGCCCTGTCTGATGCTCTGACCCGCTGCCAACTCCAGAAAAAACAATGGCACGCCAACCAACACCATCAACACCACATACAACAATATGAACGCTCCTGAGAAAGACAAATCACAAACATTGATCAATGCATCCTATAATAACACAAACTTCTTAATCGAGAAGCAGTGATACAGAAATGTTGGCCGATACAGATTGCATATAACCGATGGTTATTCCTATATAATGCCCAATAATCATCATAAAAGAACATTATAAACTATTCATATACTTTTTACCTATTGTCCAAAATAAAACAGTTCACACTAAAGTGACAGTCTAGAAACGTGTAATGAAAAGATCGATAAATGATGAATACTTTTAAAATCTGACCTAGGAAAAAAAGTTGACTTGAAATTAGTGCTGGGAAAAAAATAAATAAAAATAAAAGTATATTCATGCAGATTTTTCCATTTTTATATGATTTTCTTTATTAAAATGCACCTGGTTAGAGAAATCAAAGTTCTATTTGTTACAGAAAAAATAACGGTGCAAGAAAAATGCATAAAAAAACAAAAACGTTTTCAGCGGTGAAAACGCCAAATAAATAAAAACTTAATTTATTTAAAATAACACTGATGTTCAAGAGCATTGTTTACATGCTCTTAAATCGGCTTGATTCAAAAATCTGACAAGGCAAGAAATCTGCATATACATGACATTTGAAGATTGGACGAGCTGGTAAGAACACCGGATAAGGTGTTCACATGAACCCGAAATGTGCCCATATCGATCGGGTTATTCAGAAGCCATTTATGGCCTTTACGGCAATAAAGGAAAGTGGATTATTGCGTTTACATGACCGCACGTGTTGTCGGCTTATTAAGCATAATCGCTGTAAGAACGTGTAGAATAAAGCGCAGTATGGCTCAAATCCAGCGTTAGAGAGATTATGATGTTTGCCGAAAACAATGTTGCAGCTTTTGCCTGTAAACGCTGATGGTAAACATTTCGTAACATGTTGACATTCATTTTTATTCATAAGACAACTTGACTTTAGCATGCTGGGAAAAATCTCGCTATGCATATTTAAGCAGACTCTGAACTTTGACCTTAAATATAATTATCCACAAGTTGTATTTAAAAAAATTGTTAAAAAAAAAAAGGTTTTAGCATTGATACAAACAATTACATGAAATCAAGGGACAAACACACTTTTTAAATTATTTAAATTATTAATAGTAATTTTGTTTTGCTTGTTTGCGCACTTGTTCGGCCTTGCACTAATGCTTTTATTAAAAATAAGTACATAATAAATACACAAATAACTTTACATAGAAGTGGTGTACCTGAAGAAGGGAACAAGGATTTTTTTTCAGGCAATAAACAATTAAAAAAATGACAAATATCAAGCCATTTCATATTAAGTTAGGTTAAAAATGTATTAAATTAAATAAATAAATCGCTATTTGAAAGCTTTTTCATGACTATAAAAAGTCAAGGGACATGTTTGTCAACATATTTTGATATTGACCCAAATGTTGTCGGAAATATTATATTTAGTGAGACACAAAGCTGTCTTTACACAAGGTGGCGCTAGACGGCTCACAAACCCTGAATCCGCCATTGATCTGCATTCAAAACGTTTTACATCTCATATCATGTTTTCACTCTGGAGAGTCATTTTTAATTAAAACTAATAGCTGTAAGAATTCATAATTGTTAAATCCACAACAGAAATATCTATAATATATATATATATTTAAATCCTCCAGTAATACTTGATTGTGATTGGCCCATCCTGAACAGCGCTGCCAAATGTAACAGGTGTCACATGATAGCCGACTATGTGCTTCAGCAATGGTCTAGTGGTCTGTCGTTGTGTTTTTCAGAAAATAAATAACACACATTTCTTAAAAGATTTAAGCAAAGTATTTTAAGGTTTTCTATAATTCACGAACTCATTCGCGCTTCTTGGCTATTCTCCTGCTATATTCCAAGGGTTTTCCAGGACTTAAATTTGAAAAAGCCAAATTAAAGTGCTTCAAGCACCTTGTACGAACCCTGGGAAATGAACTTGCGATACGGACGTGAAAAACTTGACATGGAAAAGTTCAAAAACAAAACCGGTGCACTATGACATCACTGTCCTACCCATTAAGACCGCACGATTGATTAAATTAAGATTGAAATCACGATTACTAAATCGAATATCTCTCCATCCCACTTACCTCCTCCATTCTGGTGGCAGAGGTACGGGAACCTCCAAACATTGCCCAAACCAACACTGAACCCGACCTGCGCGAGAAAATATTCCACTTTACTGTCCCAGCCATCTCGGGCTGTTTCGACAGTAACCCTCGGCTCGACCTCAGAGCCCAGCTGCGCCTCTTCCTGTTGGTCGTCTGCGGGTAACGGCGGCTTCTCTGAAGTCATCTTAAACAGAAATATAAACATTCAGTAAAACACAAGGATTTATCTTATAGAACATCTGCAGCTAGAATCGTACTTGGACCATTTTCCACATTTTTAAATAATAGCAACATCATTAAAAACTAAAGAAATAACGCAAATGGAAGTCCAGTGTGTCCAAACTTTAGACTGGCAGAATATAAACACTGATGTCTCATCTTTACAGCTCACTGAACTCGTTATAAAACTGCTCAACCTCAATTTCCAACATATTTTGACCAATGAATTACTATGAATTCATTACAATTATTAGCCATTTGTGATTAATAGATATGAATCGTTATTTTTTTTGGAGATGCAACAATGTATCGGCTGCCGATATCTATCGGCCAATTAAAACCATCGGCATATCGGTAATAAGCATGAAAACGTCGATATAAAACTACGGTTTATTCATAATTAATTAGTTACACACTTTGTTAAACGATGTGAAATAATAATAGCTACAATATGTAAATCGGTTGGCATGCCGAAAAATTTGGAATATTAAATTTTTATACTCTTATTCTCACATTAATGCGGAAGAAACGCCATAAACGAACGTGACGGTTGTGAAAGCGGCACTTTCCTATTCTTGACTTCTGAGATGTAAAAATAAACATTTATTTTGGAAATTATTAATTGTTAAAGTAAAAAAGCTTTTGTACCTCTTTATAAATTTGCTATGTATTCCCAAGTAAAATAGTGATCTGATGTCAAATAAATATCGGTATCGGCCTACTGTTTTTTGTTTAAATTGGTATCCTCCTAAACATTTTATATCAGTGCATCTTTATTATTTTTTCCCATTTCAGTCCAACTCACTAACTACATTTCCATCCAAGGGTTTTTGTGCATCAAAAAGTTTACCGATATAGCAAATTATCGCAAAAATTTCACAACTTTTCTGTTTAACTCCTGCGCATAAACTATGTCAAATATAGTGTCACATGACTGAATTTACCCAATCGTTAGCCTGTGTTAATCATGGTGACATTGTATACATTCTTGAAAGCCAATTTATTGTACTTAAATCGTTACTCACACTATTATGGATATTTTGCGATTATTGTAACGATTAATTTTCTTCACATTCAGAAATGCACAGTGACACATATACTGTATTATGAGTCAATAGGTCACGAGCAATCACGTTATAATCTAGCTGCATTTATGCGTGTGCGCTCGAGGGATAAGCGTCCCGCGACAGAGTGTGTATCAGCTGGGTGCGGTTTCAACATCAGCTGAAGCGTTGAAAGTTTAGAGTGCATCTGGACTGTGATCTGTATAATTCTTCCTCTCCTCAATTAGGCGTCATCAGAGTTTAATGTGATCTTATTTTACGTAAAATTAGATCAAACGAATATTTGACAACGGAAATGTTTTGTTGTCGACGTTGTGACTAAGCGTTTCAGCCCTAGTGCCAACACAAATATCTCGTAACTCTTAAGGAGTGGTGGTGGCATAGTGGGCTAAAGTACATAACTGGTAATCAGAAGGTTGCTGGTTTGATCCCCAAAGTGCATCGGCCCACTGGGAAAATGCCATATCACAGTGCTGTGACAGCTTTTTAAACTACTCCATTTTTGCTATGAAAATAACCTTTGGTGCCTGCATGGCATTACTAGCATTTTGCATTTGTAGGGTAATATCATTGCTTATTACATTTCTGTCAAACAGAATAAATGTATTTGTATAGCACTTGTTTCAAAGCAGCTGTGCATGAAATTATGCTATAAGATAAATGTTATGAATATAATGCAAATATTAGTTATGTTTAGAACTATTAGTGGTTAAAGTGATTTAAGTAATTAAGTGCGTATGAGGAGTTTCGGGAATTTGCAAAGGAATATGAATTCCAACATGTAACATCAAGTCCATTGTATGCAGATTCAAGTGGCACTGAATTGAAATGTATCATGATGTCATCAATTGTTGGAACTTTTTTTTTATTTTATAAACACATGTGAACATAGCTATCGCTACTGTCATTTTTTCTACATTAGTAAATATGTTAAAGCACAGCATAACTAAAAATGTATATTTGCTATATAATTTGAACATGACTTATTATTTTATTTATTGTAATGACTAGAAAACACCCATTGGTTTCCCCATCACTGTGGGAACGTGTAGTGTCTTATCTGTCAACAGGAAACAACTGCCACATTTTTGTACTTTACAATGAACATTTAAACCAAGTATTATTTTCATAAGCTCTTAATTGCCTGAGAAACCAAAACTATTATATAACATAAAATTGCAAAGCCAGTCAAATCAGTACATGCCGAAGTGTCCTTGGGCAAGACACTGAACCCCAAGTTGCTCCCAATGGCAGACTAGCACCTTGCATTCAGCTCTGCCATCATTAGTGTATGAATGGGTGAATGAGTCACAATGTAAAGAGCTTTGAACACCGTTAAGGTTAAAAAGGCGCTATATAAGTGCAGACCATTTACCATTTAAAAAGGAGCAGGACGCGTATCATCTATGAATACAAAAATAATGATCCACAAAAAAGCTTGTAAATTTGTAAATTAATGCATTAGGATAAACTCTCACCTTGTTTATTTTGTGTCTCTTTCGGGGTTTCAAACGCACGTGGTAATGGTTGATTGCGCGCGCGCGCTTTCTCTTGTCAACGGCTCAGATCACCTCTCGCGAAAGAAAATATCACTACACAATATGCCCAGCTGAACCATACGGGTGTGAATAATATATTCAGATATCTAACATATTCCGCAGCTGGTAGAGATGCTATTTTGCCACGTCGCTGGCATGTTATTATTCGGTTTAATTCCCGGTAGTATTCACTTCCTCATTCACGCCCATCCGCAATCTCTAGGGCCCCGCCCACTCGCAATGTCACGTGATTCAATGTGAACACGCGTTGCAAAATACTCGTGCACGAGCTTTCTTTGTATGTGGCCACATTTCTAACATTAAAAAGTCACTTTAAAAATAATTACAAGCATGTTATAAAGAGAAATGCTGATTTTACATGAGAGCTGTATTAAAGGATAAAACAAATCGTTCCACTTTGTTATTTCTTACACGTTTCAATAGTTTTCTACTTCACATTGCGACTAAATTGCAATGTTTTATTCCCTAGCAAAGAAAAAAACAGATACAAATAAAGAGAATAAATCCAATTTAGTAAAGCTGTTAAAAAAAAATCACAAATATGTATTTTGCCCCGTAGTTTTAGCAGCACTATGATACTATAGTGTTAAATAATATACTTTTCCAACAATTAGGGAAAGATCTGACTTTATACAGAGGGATCAACACTTATTTAGACACTTAAACTATAAGAACGTCATTGCATCAGATAACAAGACTATTAACTTCTTGCTCCAATTAGTTTGACAACCAGAAACATCCAGAAACATTTCATATTTCTAGTAGTAGTTTGACATATGCTGTACTGTAGTAGCTAAAAACAGTTTCATTCATGATGATGATGCAATTCCACACTACTATTGCACAGTGATTTTTAAAAGCTGCACCTCCAGCAGGTGGCGCTCTCCGCACGTGCAGAGATTTTGCATATTATTTTACTGTCAAAAAAGTGACCCAACTGACCGAGGCTATCTTTAATCTCATATATAATGTCAATAAACGCTGTGAGACTCATAAACGTGCTCTTGGTGTCAATTTAAATAACATTTTTTTTTTCTTCAAGTAGATAATATTAATTTTATTTTTAAGTAAAACGCTAATTACTGCATCTCTAATGCAAATTCAACACACTTCTGAGACCTTGTTGTTATGTTAAGTCGTTTAATTCCATTTTAAAACGCATAATAATTATAATGAACAACCTCTGTTAAAACGTACCTCTCCCAT
>JAVLUX010000033.1:34462500-34470000 GCA_032164185.1 Moxostoma hubbsi | reverse complement strand
CCCCAAACCCGCCCTCAACGATCCCTGCACCACCCTACCCGGGCATTAAAGGTGAGTGTGTGATTGTGAGTGCTCAGGCGTCATCCATCATCCATGTGTTCAGAATGATTGTGAACAGATCATTAAAATCCCTCTTCTTTGTTTCTAGCTAACGGGATAGTGAACGGGCAGGCTGACAAGTCATTCCTCAGAGCTCAGATGGAGGTGGTGAGTACACACAAACACACTTATCTAAACGTGGCAACACGCCATAAACTTGTAAACGAAAAGTAATGCGATAAACATGAACTAAACTACATAAAATACACTTAAGCAGATACTTAAGAGACTATGACTGGATTGTTATAGCAGTGATTAATATGTGTCAGATGGCAACAATTCTGTTCACCCAAACTGATGCAGTTTCTCATTTCTTAAACAACCACGTCGGAAAATGAATCCCGTGGTCGTGGAAAAGATGTTACAAATCATTGGCCTGCATCAAGCATGTGGTCTGATGAGTCCAGATTTACTCTATACCAAAGCGATGAGCGTGCCAGGGTAAGAAGGGAAGTGATTGATGCGATGCACCCGCGGCTGTGGCTCAGGTGGTAGAGCGGGTCGGCTGCTAATCGCAGGGTTGGTGGTTTGATTCCCGGCCCACATGACTCCACATGCCGAAGTGTCCTTGGGCAAGACACTGAACCCCAAGTTGCTCCCAATGGCAGACTAGCGCCTAGCATGGCAGCTCTGCCATCATTGGTGTGTGTGAATGGGTGAATAAGGTTAAAAAGGCGCTATATAAGTGCAGACCATTCACCGTAATCTGATGCAACAAATAAGAAGACACTATTCCTATAAAATCTAATACAATGTGATGGTTCACGCCGGGACTTCTGGGAACGCACATCGTTTGTACATTTTTCATCGTAATTTTATCAATAGTTTCCTGCAGAAAGATATTTATTCTCCTGTTAAACGTACATTTTTACACTTAATTATATGGTAAATGTAACTTTTTACATCTAAAAAATTAAATATATTTTTTTTACAATATTTTACCATAAAACAACATGTATCGTCTAGTTAAATATATTACGTTTTTACCTTATATATTAAAGTCACTACCCGTTAACCAATTAACATTGATGCTGTAGCATTTTTACATTCTCTTAGCGTTAAAATGACGGACATTTGTATCGTTATCGGACGACATTTTTAAGAATATCACAATATAAATGTTTCTTTGTATTAACCTGCTAACTTGGTACATTATGAGGTAACATTTTATTTGACAGTGTCCTAGTTATACATGTCACATGTAAAGCCAAACCCTAAACCTAACCCTCTTAGGTGGTAACATCTTATATAACGTTAATTAATATTACTCAGTACATACGTGTGTAATTACACTGAAAATACAGCGTGACACATTACGAAAATATTATTTAAAAGATATAACAAATTATAACATAAACACAACCAAAACTGAAGTCATCATTGAAGTTAAAGTGAAAAATTGACGTCAACAATCAACAACTGCTTCCATTAGACACACATTAATATCACTTTTCACAGCTCAAAACGACATAATCAACCATTTCTTCCTCTCTGTTTAGTATTGTTAACTGCCCTCTCTCTCTCTCTCTCTCTCTCTATCTCTCTCTATCTCTCTCTCTCTCTCTCTCTCTCTCTCTCTACAGGATGTGCTTAATCATTGTTTTGATGACATTGAAGCGTTCATTGGAAAGTTGCAGCAGTCAGCAGAGGCTCAGATTATTCTCTTCCAAAGGAGCCAAAAGAAGAAGAAAAGCCAGAAGAAAAGTGCCGACGGTACGAGTCTACATGGAGGAAAAGTCAAACACGAACGTTTATCAAATGAAATGGAAATATGACATCGCTTTAAGGCTGGATATATTTAAAATAGCCTTTATATCAGCTTATCAGCTCATACAGACCTGCTATCAGTTCCTCGTACGCTCAGAGCATCCGCTGCTGTGTTGTGTGCGCTGAATTATGATATACTTCTCTATAAAAACCAAAACATACCTGGATGATTGTAAACACACCTGATTCAGAAACACACAGACTTAATAGACATGTGCATCTTTCATTTCTTTAGATATCTGCTCTTGTGTTTATCATTTTAATATGACACCAATGATCATCTGTGTTTGTTGTGTGTTTGTGTTTGTGTTTGTGTTTGTGTTTGTGTAGAGGATCTTCTCACCGCGAAAGCCAAACCACCTTCTGAGAAAGAGTTTATTGACACTTTCCAGAAATTTAAATACAGCTTGAGTCTGCTGGTGAGTCACATATTTGGTTTTCAATGTAGCAATTCAATTATTAAAGCTAAAAAAATATTTAAATATTTAATTACAATATTTAAAAATGTATTTTCAATATTTATTTTTAATTAATTTAGTATTTTATAATAATGTACAATATTTTTTATTTACTGTATATAATGTATTAATATTATAATATTTCATAGTATATATATATATAATATTTCATTGGGTCACACTTTATTTTGTATTTACATTGCAATTACTAATTAGTACTAATCAACTACATGTATTTGCTGCGTTATTATTGTACTTGTACTTACATATTGTTATTGTTATTAATGTAGTAATTAACAATAGAAACATGTAATATGTGTCACATGGAAACTGTAAAATAAAGTGTTACCTTTAATTGTTATATTTAATATGTATTTAATAGTAATTGCCCAGAGAGATTAAAGGGGTAGTTCACCCAAAAATCACCCAAGAAAAGCTCTGTCAGGTCCTTATAATAGAAGCACACGGGTGCCGGCACTTTAAAGGACCAAAAGTCACATTTCGGCACCATAAAAGTAACCCACACGACTCCAGTCGATCAATGAATGTCTTCTAAAGTGAATCGAGAGGCGTATCTAAGAAAAGAGTTAATAATTAAAATGTTATTCATTTTTAAAAGCTCTTCCTGCCAGCATCTGACGCAATGCGTGACGCAAGCACTTCGGCGAGTTCACTTGAGAATTCGGAAACTGCGTTTATTTACAAGAGTTCGGCCTTTACAAACCGCTTCAGAACTCAGGCAGGGAGCGCTTTTTAAAAATGAATAACATTTAAATTATCAAATTTTTTCTTAGATAAGCCTATCGATTCACTTCAGAAGACATTCATTGATCGACTGGAGTCGTGTGGGTTACTTTTATGCTGCCGAAAATGTAACGTTTAAACCAGACCATTAAAGTGCCGGCACCCAATTCAAATTTTTGGGTGAAATACTCCTTTAAAGAGTTATCTCTAAATGTTTTTAAATCCAGTCTTATGAAATTGTATATATATATATATATATATTAGGTCTACTAATCGATTACAATTTATATGATATGATATAAAATTATATGGCGATTAATCAATCAAATAATCGCAATTAATCACAGATAAAAATTTTAGGCAGAGAATGGCCCTTTAATAATAATAATTTAATATATAATGATTGATAAATCCATAAATACTTATATTTGGGGTCTGGGTGTCTCAGCGAGTATTGACACTGACTATCACACCTGGAGTCGCGAGTTTGAATCCAGGGAGTTCTGAGTGACTCCAGTCAGGTCTCCTTAGCAACCAAATTGGCCCGGTTGCTAGAGAGGGTAGAGTCACATGGGGTAACCAAATTGGCCCGGTTGCTAGGGAGGGTAGAGTCACATGGGGTAACCAAATTGGCCCGGTTGCTAGGGAGGGTAGAGTCACATGGGGTAACCAAATTGTCCCGGTTGCTAGGGAGGGTAGAGTCACATGGGGTAACCAAATTGGCCCGGTTGCTAGGGAGGGTAGAGTCTCATGGGGTAACCAAATTGTCCCGGTTGCTAGGGAGGGTAGAGTCACATGGGGTAACCAAATTGGCCCGGTTGCTAGGGAGGGTAGAGTCTCATGGGGTAACCAAATTGGGCCGGTTGCTAGGGAGGGTAGAGTCACATGGGGTAACCAAATTGGCCCGGTTGCTAGGGAGGGTAGAGTCTCATGGGGTAACCAAATTGGGCCGGTTGCTAGGGAGGGTAGAGTCACATGGGGTAACCAAATTGGCCCGGTTGCTAGGGAGGGTAGAGTCACATGGGGTAACCAAATTGGCCCGGTTGCTAGGGTGGGTAGAGTCACATGGGGTAACCAAATTGGGCCGGTTGCTAGGGAGGGTAGAGTCACATGGGGTAACCAAATTGGCCCGGTTGCTAGGGTGGGTAGAGTCACATGGGGTAACCAAATTGGGCCGGTTGCTAGGGAGGGTAGAGTCACATGGGGTAACCAAATTGGGCCGGTTGCTAGGGAGGGTAGAGTCACATGGGGTAACCAAATTGGCCCGGTTGCTAGGGTGGGTAGAGTCACATGGGGTAACCAAATTGGGCCGGTTGCTAGGGAGGGTAGAGTCACATGGGGTAACCTCCTCGTGGTGGTGATTAGTGGTTCCGCCACTCGGATTGAGGCGAGTAACCGTGCCACCACGAGGACCTACTAAATAGTGGGAATTGGGCATTCCAAAATTGGGAAAAAAGGGATAAAAGAATAATAATTAAAAAAAATACTTATATATAATGTATTATAGCCTAAATATAATAATTGAGATAATTAAAATGCATTTCATTATTGTGGCAGACGAGTAAAGCATTGATAATAGTGGCTTTAGAAGCTATTATTTCAATATTATTATTATGATTACAGTATAATTTTGCAATTTAATTCATCGATTTGTCTGTGATACATTTATTATAAGGGCTTTTTTAAGGATGTGTCAATATACAGAAGCGTCAGACGGATTAAAATAATACTGAGTGACTCCAAATGTGCCACTTGTTGATTTGACGTTGTATTGTTCTGATGTTTGTAGCGTGCAGTGACATATTTGTCTGTCAGGTTTCCATAAGCGCACTGTTTGTTTTTCAGGCACGGTTAAAATCTACAATCACCAATCCGACCTCAGAAGAGCTCGTTCATCACATCTTCAAACCGCTTGAGATGGTGAGTATTAGTGAAACAGATTGACGTGTATTCGAGTGAATTTCTATGTTTGCGCATGTTTCTCCTGTGCAAACAACTGGCTTTAAAGGCCTTTGTATTGGATTGTTTGGGGTGTTTTATTAAAAGGTGTTTTTATATGTTTACACGCTGTTGTTTGGAAAATGGGTCTATTGACGTGGAAAGTGCACTGTATATGCATTTACATACATTTCACCTGCATGTGTGTGTGTTTGCAGATCGTGAAGGCGACAAGAGGTCCTGGTTTAGCTGCATCCGTGTCCAGTCCGGCTATGACACAAGGAGCCGTGACTCTGCTACAGAATAACCTGACAGCACAGGAAAAGGAGTTATGGGTCTCACTGGGGCCCAACTGGACACATCAGAGGTCTGCTTAGATTACAATCTAAATCATTGAATTCATCATCCACCCACTCTTGTTTGCTCATGTCAGTCAAAATCAATATGTGACCTGCTCCGTCATTTATAGTCACTTTGACCCAGAAATCAATCGTATCAAACATTAACAGAACTAATTCAGAAAAACATGAACCCTTTCCGAAAATTACAACTCTTACCGGCTCATGTGAAATGCACGTCTGCATTCATCTTCACATATGACTCATGTGATTTATTTCATGTTTTATACATTTCTAAAGTTTTGTGTGGGTAACTGACCTACAGACCGACATTACACATGTTGTCAGCCACTGACTGTGTCTTGTGACAAATGTATATTCCTGCAGGGGGCGCTAGGCGCTCTGAAATCCCTTTGGAGACGTTTTACACTGGATAGTTATTTTTAATAAAAAATTATAATAGCAATAATTCATACCTGTGAATAGAAAAATTCTCATCCAGTAATAATAAACGACTGTGATTGGTCCATCCTGGCAAACGCTGAGAAAAGTAACAGGTACCACGTGACACCAATGCAGCGCAATGCCTTATCTCATAAGCGCAAAGTCAATTTTCGTGCAAGCATGTGCTAAGTCTAGGTGCAAGTGGGTTTGGCGAAATCACGCACACAAGGCGCTAATCGGTTCAAAGGAGGTTCATCTCCGTCCTATTACACGGTCCTAATTTGGAATGCCCAATTCATAATGTTTTTTTAAGTCCTAGTGGTCGCGTAGTGATTTGCCGCGAATCACAGCTGTGTCCGCGTCTGAGACCGTCAATCCGCGGCTTGTTGAGTGTGTTGCCACGGAGACATAGCATGTGTGGAGGCTTCACGCCATCCACCGCATCATCCACGCTCAACTCACCACACGCCCCAACGAGAACGAACCACATTATAGCAACCACGAGGAGGTTACCCCATGTGACTCTACCCTCCCTAGCAACCAGGACAATTTGGTTGCTAAGGAGACCTGGCTGGACTCACTCAGCACGATTCGAACTAGTGAACTAATGAACTCCAGGGGTGTTAGCCAGTCGACATTTATTTTTAAAAATTGTATTTAAAACTATATTTTAAATTACACATCAAACAAAATATAATGAAAATATAGTGGTCAAAAAAATCAAAGCAAATCTAAAAATTTTACTCTCTCCTACCTCCACCGGCCACTTTTGCAGTGACTTAAACATAACAATAAAAATAATAATAATAATTGAAAAAAATAAACCATAACGTCTAAAAAAATGTAACACAAATCTCATATTTTCACAAACGGCTTCAACAGCGATCGTCAAGGACATTATTTGATGTTCTGTACTTTCAGAATTTGGACATTTTGAACTTTAGCACCACCTGCTGGTGAAATCTCCAAACTGCAAATGCAGGAACTGAGTTTAGACTTTGCGCTGAGATAAGAGTTGGTATTGAAACGTCTCAATGCAATGACATATTTCTCGGTAAAACTGCACTTTGCGCCTCTTTATTTACATGCAATTCCCCCACAGTAGTGCAAACACTCCCACCCACGGCCATTTGCGTTTTGCGCTGGCACGAAAATTGCACTAAGAATTAGCGCTCTTACGAAAATTGGATAAGACGTTACACACGGTCATAGCGCCTTGCGCTGCGGTTTGCACACTCACGAAAGTAGAGCAATAGATCCCTGCGATGGTAGGAGTAGAAACATAATAATTATATCAATAGAAAGTTTTCAACTTTTCTTTTCAAACTTTTTTTACTTTAGCGCATAAAACTAAAATGTGTTTCTGGGTCAAAGTGACCCAAAATGATACAAGTCACACATGCTTTTATTTCTTCTGCTGAACACAAAATAATCAAAACAACCAGTAATCTAGCAAAATGTCTCAAACTCTTTACCATATAATGGAAGTGGATGGTGACTATGGGGGTCAAGCTCTAGAAAAGCACAATAAAAATACCACAAAACACAATGTATTATTCCAAGTCTTAAAGGAGACGTATTATTCCCCTATTTACAAGATGTAATATAAGTCTCAGGTGTCCCCAGAATGTGTCTGTGAAGTTTCAGCTCAAAATACCCCACGGATCATTTATTACACCATGTTATATATGCCTCTTTGTGGGTGGAATCAA
>JAVLUX010000033.1:34430000-34455000 GCA_032164185.1 Moxostoma hubbsi | reverse complement strand
CCCGCCCCAGCAGGTAGTAGCGGAGGGTCAGAACAGACTGGATACTTGTGAATGTTACCATGCACACACCTTACCCTCACCAGTTTATTTTTATCCAATGCCCCGCCTTGCACCAAGCATTGGTGGATTGAGGTTTGAGAACAACCTGTATCCACCAAAGCTTGATGTGTATCCCCCCTTTACTCTTACTGGTATATGATACGCTCCTGCCTGATCGGGGGCAGCCTGTGGAGCATCGGGGATCCGGACCAGTGTCCTCACCTCCATTACTGGACACCGTTGCTGGCTGTGTCCGGTTTCCCCGCAGCTCCAGTAAACCAGCCAAGGTCTTCCTTACGCACTCAAGGGGGTGGTCTCGCCAACCTGGGGGGGATAGTGGAGAGAGACAGGGGAGTGGGAGAGACAGACAAGGGGAAGGGTCCTCTGGACCAGGGGTTGGGTCTGGGCGGGACTCCCAACCTCCGAGGAGCCAAAACTGGGTGGGATTGAGGGGAACGGGGGAAAGGGGATGGAACATAAGGCACAGGGGATGGAAAGAGAGAGAGAGAGAAGAGACTGCTTCGCCACCTCCTGGGAACGCCGCCATGTATTCCTCTGCTAGCTGGATGGCTCCATCCAACGGCGCCGGGCGGTGGCACTGCACCCACTCGGACATGCCTCGGGTAAGTTGGGAGATGAACTGCTCCAGTACCACCAGATCGACAACTTCCACGACAGCGCGATTTCCCCCCACCAGAAGCCATTTCCGGCAGGCATCACAGAGCTGCTGTGCAAAAGCGAATGGGCGGACGTACTTCCCGAAGCGTAACGAGTGGAACAGCTGTCGACTCCGACCCATGGGGTCCGACCGGCCCGTTGCTGGATGGCCTTCTACAGGTGATTATAATCCAGGAGGGTGGCGGCGGGGAGTTGTTGTGCCACCAACTGCGCCTCCCCAGAGAGCAGGGGCAACAGGGCCGCCCACTGATCGGGAGGCCACCTCCAAGCCTCCACGGTTTTCTCAACGAGGTCGAGAAAGGCCTTCGGATCCTCGTTTGGCCCCATTTTAGTAAGGGCCACCGGTGGGACGGGCTCCAAGGAGGTCGCAGCGCCAGCCCCCTGCCTGACGATCAGGCTCTGGAGCACCTGCCGGTCCTCAGCTTGTGCCTGGAGCAGGACTTGGAAGTGTTGCAGTACCCATCCTGAGAGGGTCTTGAAGACTTCGCCCAGTGGTGAAGACTCCATAGCAGCGTTCTCCTCCAAAAGCCGGGTTCTCGGCACCACTATAATGGATCTTAGTTTGTGTGCAATGGAGGAGTCAGAAGACAACGAAGCAGGTTCAAAGTCAGTCCTATTAATCTTTTTGATAACCCCACTCGATGGTAACCGTTCCTTTTAAAATAAATGAAGCACTCTAAATAAATGCAACTCTCTCGGTGTGTGACTGTTGTGCTTGATGGGTAACGAAGCGTACGAGGCTTACCGCACTCTCTCTCCCGCAGACCGACACATGACCATGCCCCCCATGCCACAAAGTATAAAACAGAATCAATTTCAAACTTTCTATAATAAAAATGTATGGAAATATTTTGTAAACGTGTGTTTATGTGTGTGTGTGTGTGTGTGTGTGTGTGTGTGTGTAAGAGAGAATCTGAGAGAGTGTGTGTGTGTGTGTGTGTGTGTGAGAGTCTGTCTGTGTGTGTGTGTGTGTGTGTGTGTGTGTGTGTGTGTGTGTGTGTCAGATTGCTGTCATCAGCAGGAAAACAACTGATGAATTGTAATGCCAACAAAGACCAAAAGATGTCTGTAGAGCTCCACTTATCGATGCCCTTGTATTGTGTGTGTGTGTGTGTGTGTGTGTGTTCTGCATTGTGAATGTGTTATCGACTCACCCCTTCATTTCTGACAGTGTGTATTCTGCATTGTGACTGATTTATTGTTTTTCTTTTGACAAATGTAAAAAAAAAGCTCTGCGTTATAGTCTCTCCAGTTCATTTTTCGGTGCGTTTTTATTGATTGTATTTGACTGTTTTTTTTTTTGTTTGTTTGTTTTTTTTCATTCATTTTCAATGGTCGGTCAATTGTGACTACGAAAACCAAAGGTGTCTCTGTTTTTTTACGACTACTTAGACTTACCGAATCAAGCCCAATTTTGTTATTTTTATGTTTAGGTGAAAAATGGAGGATAAGTCACCAAGTCTTGTACTGCTCAGATAAAGAAACTATTTTTATTAAACGAGGAACATTTATTTTAGTCAAAAATGATCAAATACCATAGGAGGATTACATGCATGTAAGCGTGGTCACAGTCTTGACAGAATGAAACATATATATGGAATAACAGATACAGAAGCCTCATCGAATTGAAATAACGTCCACACAGTAAACTAATAAGAGACGATGCTTCTAACCACAGGTTAATCAGAGGAGAACTGTAGTTCGGTTCCAAAATGTGTCAGAGCGCGATTCATAACTTAACGTAACTCAGGCCGGAAACTACACGCAAGTATGCAAACACAGACGATGTGAATTCTTGGACAATGCATTGCAAGTTTGTAGTCTCATTGTTCAATACCATTAAACCGAATGTGTTATTATTTAGGTAGTTATCTATAAACATGTTGACGGTTTAGCTAACTTTAACTAGCTTAGCACAATTTTCTTCAAACTGTTCCTTGCCATGACAGTTGTTGACCTGAAAGAGAAAAGTCACTACAGAAGAAGACTGTAGCTATAGCACCCCTTGTGGCAATGCTGAGAAAGCAACATATTTGACACATTTTGGAATATAAGAACTTTTGCGATCAAAAATGTGTTGCCCAAGCGTTTGAGTTCACGTTTCGACTATGCACCTGTTCAACATTCTCATTGGCGGTGTGATCTGTGTGTGTATGTGTGTGTGTCAATATCCAGACTGGATATTTCACATAAGAGCAGGAACATGACCTCTGACCTTTGATCTCTGTTGAGTTCATGTTTCTGTTGAGTCTCTTAGGTTCTCACGGCCTCTGCAGGTGAACATCATTTCAAACACATTCCACGATCCTGCACCTGCACAGTGTGTGTGTGTGTGTGTGTGTGTGTGTGTGTGTGCATGTGTGTGTACGTGTGCATGTCACTCAGCAAGCCGTGATAATGATACAAAGCCTCTTTGGATGTGAGCGCTCACTCTAACACCAGACACAGAGAAGATGATGAAAATTCCATCACATCCTTCTGTTTTGCTCCAACATGGAGAGAATATGTGCGGGATATGCACACCATATTGGACAGTCATGTAACATGCTCTAGCAGAACATCACAAACATTCCAATGGAACTATCTGGAGATTTTTCTGGAAATTCAGTCTTCACCTCAAAATATTCCACCAAAACATCACAGAGATGCTCAGTGAAAAAACGGCAAATATTCCCTACAAGTATAACCAACTTTTAATATACAGTAAAGCAAAACCTCTTTCTTTGTCACGGAATACCTTTTGCATTTTGAGAATGTATTTATTATTTATATAAATTATATTAACAATAATACTTTTAATAAATTATACGCATTTCATTTATTTAAAAAAATTGTACAATAAATGTATGTAATATACATTTAATTATTATGAACGTATGTTGGCTGGACGGCCACTTCTAGAGAGAGTACCTATAGTACTAAATCATCTCTATTTATAGACAGTTTGTCTAACTGTGGACAGATGAATATCTAACGGCCACTTCTAGAGAGAGTACCTATAGTACTAAATCATCTCCATTTATAGACAGTTTGTCTAACTGTGGACAGATGAATATCTAACGGCCACTTCTAGTGAGAGTACCTATAGTACTAAATCACCATTTATAGACAGTTTGTCTAACTGTGGACAGATGAATATCTAACGGCCACTTCTAGAGAGAGTACCTATAGTACTAAATCATCTCCATTTATAGACAGTTTGTCTAACTGTGGACAGATGAATATCTAACAGCCACTTCTAGTGAGAGTACCTATAGTACTAAATCATCTCCATTTATAGACAGTTTGTCTAACTGTGGACAGATGAATATCTAACAGCCACTTCTAGTGAGAGTACCTATAGTACTAAATCATCTCTATTTATAGACAGTTTGTGGACAGATGAATATCTAACAGCCACTTCTAGTGAGAGTACCTATAGTACTAAATCATCTCCATTTATAGACAGTTTGTCTAACTGTGGACAGATGAATATCTAACAGCCACTTCTAGTGAGAGTACCTATAGTACTAAATCATCTCCATTTACAGACAGTTTGTCTAACTGTGGACAGATGAATATCTAACAGCCACTTCTAGTGAGAGTACCTATAGTACTAAATCATCTCTATTTATAGACAGTTTGTCTAACTGTGGACAGATGAATATCTAACGGCCACTTCTAGTGAGAGTACCTATAGTACTAAATCACCATTTATAGACAGTTTGTCTAACTGTGGACAGATGAATATCTAACAGCCACTTCTAGTGAGAGTACCTATAGTACTAAATCACCTCCATTTATAGACAGTTTGTCTGACTGTGGACAGATGAATATCTAACGGCCACTTCTAGTGAGAGAACCTATAGTACTAAATCACCTCCATTTATAGACAGTTTGTCTAACTGTGGACAGGTGAATATCTAACGGCCACTTCTAGTGAGAGTACCTATAGTACTAAATCACCTCCATTTATAGACAGTTTGTCTAACTGTGGACAGGTGAATATCTAACGGCCACTTCTAGTGAGAGTACCTATAGTACTAAATCATCTCCATTTATAGACAGTTTGTCTAACTGTGGACAGATGAATATCTAACGGCCACTTCTAGTGAGAGAACCTATAGTACTAAATCACCATTTATAGACAGTTTGTCTAACTGTGGACAGATGAATATCTAACGGCCACTTCTAGAGAGAGTACCTATAGTACTAAATCATCTCCATTTATAGACAGTTAGTCTAACTGTGAACAGATGAATATCTAACGGCCACTTCTAGTGAGAGTACCTATAGTACTAAATCATCTCCATTTATAGACAGTTAGTCTAACTGTGAACAGATGAATATCTAACGGCCACTTCTAGTGAGAGTACCTATAGTACTAAATCACCATTTATAGACAGTTTGTCTAACTGTGGACAGATGAATATCTAACGGCCACTTCTAGAGAGAGTACCTATAGTACTAAATCACCATTTATAGACAGTTTGTCTAACTGTGGACAGATGAATATCTAACGGCCACTTCTAGTGAGAGTACCTATAGTACTAAATCATCTCCATTTATAGACAGTTTGTCTAACTGTGGACAGATGAATATCTAACAGCCACTTCTAGAGAGAGTACCTATAGTACTAAATCATCTCCATTTATAGACAGTTTGTCTAACTGTGGACAGATGAATATCTAACGGTCACTTCTAGTGAGAGTACCTATAGTACTAAATCATCTCCATTTATAGACAGTTTGTCCAACTGTGGACAGATGAATATCTAATGGCCACTTCTAGTGAGAGTACCTATAGTACTAAATCACCATTTATAGACAGTTTGTCTAACTGTGGACAGATGAATATCTAACGGCCACTTCTAGAGAGAGTACCTATAGTACTAAATCACCATTTATAGACAGTTTGTCTAACTGTGGACAGATGAATATCTAACGGCCACTTCTAGTGAGAGTACCTATAGTACTAAATCATCTCCATTTATAGACAGTTTGTCTAACTGTGGACAGATGAATATCTAACGGCCACTTCTAGAGAGAGTACCTATAGTACTAAATCATCTCCATTTATAGACAGTTTGTCTAACTGTGGACAGATGAATATCTAACGGCCACTTCTAGAGAGAGTACCTATAGTACTAAATCATCTCCATTTATAGACAGTTTGTCTAACTGTGGACAGATGAATATCTAACGGTCACTTCTAGTGAGAGTACCTATAGTACTAAATCATCTCCATTTATAGACAGTTTGTCTAACTGTGGACAGATGAATATCTAACGGTCACTTCTAGTGAGAGTACCTACAGTACTAAATCATCATTTATAGACAGTTTGTCTAACTGTGGACAGATGAATATGTAAGCTCTTTGAGATGTTTGAGTGCTTTTTCTAAGTCAAAGTCGCTCTAACCCACACCTCCAATCTCGTTTCATTAATGGGATGCCATGTTTGCCAACTCGTGAGCTTTGTTTTTTGTAAATTGTTTTTGTATTTGAAGATTTCCCTGGATGTCTAACAAGTAGCTAACATTTGGGGTCAAAAGTAAAATGATGTACACACTCAAATGCTTATTTAGCCATTTAAATAGACATATCATAGACATATCATAGACTTATATTATAAACCCTTCCCCTTATTTTTTGGGAGGGAATTCTTCGAATAAATAAAAAAAACATTGTTGTTTACGTTATATAGTTTAATATTGTTTACACTATATTATACATTGTACATTATATTTACATTCAATTCAATTTATCTTACATAGTTTTGTCCCCAAAATATAGTTAAATAATTATATATAAATATATGTGAGTGTGAGTGTGAGTGTGTGTGTGTGTGTGTGTGTGTGTGTTTGTGTGTATACTGTATAAATAAACACACAGCGGGTGGTCTTTAGACAATGAAGACAGTGTGTGTGGAGGAATCTTTGATTATGTTTTCAGATTTTGTTTGTTTGAGTTTGTGAAGAAGTTTTAGGATCATTGTAAATAAACAAAAATTATTATAATTTAAATTAGGCAATAATTAAAGCACAGCACCACCTAACAAGTCCGCTGGAAATAATTAAAAGGAGTGTGTGTATGTGTGTGTGTGTGTGTGTGTGTGTGTGTGTGTGTGTCTGGCAAACTTGCCTCTTTTCTTGGCAAAGGAAATTAGGAGCTAAAAATTGATTTCATGCTGTAGAAAGAGAGCTGGAGAGAATGATGAGAGAGAGTCACCTGACCACGTGATGAATGGTGTGTATGGACACAATGGCTCACACATACGCGCTCAGGGTTTGAACGAGCTGTCTGCTGCTTTTAAAGCCTTTTGTCGCGCTTCCTTCTGTCTGTCTGTCAGATTGTGTGGTTTGTTTTTCCATAGAAGCGTGGAAGCCCCGCCTCCTCCAGAGCACCATGGCGACACAGACTTTGCATCCCCAGAAATCTCTAAACGCACGGATGAAACTTTGTGAGCACATGAGGATGTGGGTCTATAAACTAATCAGCCACAACATTAAAACCACCTGCCTAATATTGTGTAGGTCCCCCACATGCCACCAAAACAGCACCAACCCGCATCTCAGAACAGCATTTAGAGATGTTGTTCTACTCACCACAATTGTACAGTGCTGTTATCTGAGTTACTGTAGACTTTATCAGTTCAAACCAGTCTGACCATCCTCTGTTGATCTCTCTCATACAAGGTGTTTCTGTCCACAGATCTGACGCTCACTGGATGATTTTTGTGTTTGGCACCATTCAGAGTAAATTCTAGAGACTGTTGTGTGTGAAAATCCCAGAAATACTCAAACCAGCCTGTCTGACATCAACAATCATCCATATGATTATCTAATCAGCAAATCGTGTGGCAGCAGTGCAGTGCATAAAATCATGCAGATATGGGTCAGGAGCTTCAGTTAATGTTCACATCAACCATCAGAATGGGGAAAAATGAATCTCTCAGTGATCTCAGTGATTTGGAGCATGGCATGATTGTTGATGCCAGATGAAATATACGTATATATCTAAAGATACAGACTTTCTACAGTATATGTAATACCACACAGAGACTCAGTTTGGTATCCACTTGCTGTCTGCAGGCAACTTTCCAGTAATCGGGTATATTTGTGTGCATGCAGAAGAGCACTTGTAACTGTGGCTGAGCGTCTGAATGGTGACAATACCTGTCTTTGTAAGATATTGGAAACTGTGTTGAGTTGGTCCATCCAGATGCAATAAATACCAGATATTGAAGTGTAGATATGCTAAACTTTGCAGAATCAGGCAACAATGTTTTTCTTATATGCACATATTTACCTTTATCTAAACTAATTTGAAAACATCAGACAAAATACTTCTGATCATTGAGTGTATCTAATGTGGAGTCGAATGTTAGTGGGACCTTTAATTTTGAAAGTTTTCCTCTATATAAATGACACCCGATGGCCCCATATGTATCCACAGAGGTCTGCACTGAAGATGAAAATAAAAGGACTGTGTGCTACATTGCTTGAGTAAAATGTACAAAGAGTGAGTACAATTTACTTGAACCAGAGTATTGCAAAGTAAATTTTACTTGAAAATTTATAATTAATGCCACCAAGAATTGTGCAGCCTTTACTTGAAAATATTACAGAAATTTACTAGCAATTTATGCATGTAAATTGATTCCTAGATTATTTTAATAAACCCCACTAAAAAAAGATTTTCAGTGTTGGCTAACCCCAAATATTCCTGACACTAAAATCACCCCTGTAGTATAGTATAGTATAGTATAGTATAGTATAGTATAGTATAGTATAGTATAGTATGGCATTGTATAGTATTTTATAGTTCAGTATTTTAGGGTATGGTATGGTGTGGTGTGGTATAGTATAGTATAGTATAGTATAGTATGGCATTGTATAGTATTTTATAGTTCAGTATTGTATAGTATAGTATAGTATAGTATAGTATAGTATAGTATAGTATAGTATGGCATTGTATAGTATTTTATAGTTCAGTATTTTAGGGTATGGTATGGTGTGGTGTGGTATAGTATAGTATAGTATAGTATAGTATGGCATTGTATAGTATTTTATAGTTCAGTATTGTATAGTATAGTATAGTATAGTATAGTATGGCATTGTATAGTATTTTATAGTTCAGTATTGTATGGTATGGTATGGTATGGTGTGGTATGGTATAGTATAGTATAGTATAGTATAGTATAGTATTGTATAGTATAGTATAGTACAGTATGGCATTGTATAGTATTTTATAGTTCAGTATTGTATGGTATGGTGTGGTATAGTATAGTATAGTATAGTATAGTATAGTATAGTATAGTATAGCATGGCATTGTATGGTATAGTATAGTATAGTATAGTATAGTATAGTATGGCATTGTATAGTATAGTATAGTATAGTATAGTATAGTATAGTATAGTACAGTATGGCATTGTATAGTATTTTATAGTTCAGTAGGGTATAGTATAGTATAGTATAGTATAGTATGGCATTGTATAGTATTTTATAGTTCAGTATTGTATGGTATGGTGTGGTATAGTATAGTATAGTATAGTATAGTATAGTATAGTATAGTATGGCATTGTATAGTATTTTATAGTTCAGTATTGTATGGTATGGTGTGGTATAGTATAGTATAGTTTAGTATAGTACAGTATAGCATTGTATAGTATATTATAGTACAGTATTCTATAGTATGGTATAATCTAGTATAGCACATTATAAGATGATTGGGTATAGTGTAGTGTAGTGTAGTGTAGTGTAGTATAGTATTGTTTGGAATTGTATAGTATGGTATATTATAGTATAGCATTGTATAGTATTTTATAGTTAAGTATTGTATAGTATAGTACAGTATAGTATAGCATTGTATAGTATTTTATAGTTCAGTATTGTAGAGTATATCATTGTATAGTATATTATAGTACAGTATTCTATAGTATGGTATGTATGGTATAATCTAGTATAGCACATTATAAGATGATTGGGTGTAGTGTAGTGAAGTGTAGTATAGTATTGTTTGGAATAGTATAGTATGGTTTAGTATAGTATTGTACTGTATATTACAGTACAGTATTGTATAGTATAGCATTGTACAGTATATTATAGTACAGTATTGTATAGTATGGTATGGTATGTTCTAGTCTAGTCTAGTATTGTATGGAATGGTATATTATAGTATTTTATAGTTCAGTATTGTAGAGTATAGCATTGTACAGTATATTATAGTACAGTATTCTATAGTATGGTACGGTATAGTCTAGTATAGCACATAATAAGATGATTGGGTATATTATAGTGTAGTGTAGTATAGTATAGAATAGTATAGGATACCATTGTATAGTATTTTTAGTACAGTATTGTATAGTATGGTAAGGTCTAGTCTAGTCTAGTCTAGTATTGTATGGAATGGTATAGAATGGTATAGTATAGCATTGTACAGTATATTATAGTGCAGTATTGTATAGTATTGTGTGGTATAGTATAGTATAGTATTGTATGGAATGGTAGTATAGTACAGTATAGTATAGCATTGTACAGTATATCATAGTACAGTATTCTATAGTATGGTATGCTATGGTATAGCACCAGTTACAGTACATCACTGCAGACTTTTTACCTTCGTTTATACATCAGTGACTTTGTCTTGTAGCAGAGGGACTGTCTGTTTCTGACCAATTGAAGTTGGGGCAGTGTTGGGAAAACCCGTTTAAAAACATTATTGTTGCAGTACTATGTTGAGACGCACTAGCCAAACAAATGAAACCTTTCACCTTTAAATAAAAAAAATGAATACATACAGCATACCAAGAAGAAAATTATCAATCTAAGCAGTGAGTCTCCTTGGGTTTACCTGTATCAGTGTTACATACCTTGGCACTCGCTGTTCATTGTTCTTGGCCGAATTGATCAAACTCCATCAGGTTGGAAGGAACCAGATTCTACAACACTTAAGTCATTCTACAGATGCTCAGTTGGACTGAACTCTGCGCTGGGACTTTACTCATTTGGATTCAAGCCTCTCCAGTGTATGTTTCATGGCATGTTTTGGGTCACTGTCATGTTGAATGATGAATTATCTTCCAAGTCCCAGAGCTATTCCAGACAGCAGCATGTTTAACTTCAGGATTTCTCTTTACTCCGCTCCGATCATTTTACTGCCAGTCTTTATGCCTGCCACAGTAATATTTCCCCCAAGCATGACGTTACCACCAGCACACTTCACTGTAGTGATGCTTGTCACATGTTATGTGCTGTGGCTGGATTACACCAAACATTGTGCCAAGCATCAAGTCCCAAATGTTCAATTCTGGCCTTATCAGACTCTAGAATCTTCCTCTAAAGTGTCCCAAAGGGCTTTTCACGTGCATTTGGTCAAACACCAGCTGACATGTGATACGAGTTTGTTTGGACAAATTCCTTCAAACACTGCAAGCAAACTGAAAAAAAAGATGAAATGGAAGGTTCGAGAATTGCCAAGTCAAATCCCAGACTCTGTGGGGAACTCAAGCATGCCGTACACGCAAAAAACCTTCAAACACTTCAAAGTAACACACAGCGCACAACTTAGAGAACACACACACACACACACACACACACATGCACACACTCTCTCTTTCATATAAAAAGACTTGCATTAATTTGAAGCACCTGTGAACTCTTTCATCATTTATTGCAAAACTCTTCTCCTTGTGTGACCCGTGTAGACTACCCAGCGCTACAAGAGCCCTCTGCCTTTCACCTGAGATGATTGTGCATTTAAAAAGTACATTTAGCTAAATTAAATGTTATGCATTTAAGCTTCATAACTAATGACTGACGAAATGATGACAGAATTGATGACAAATCCAGAAAGACACGACAGTCGTGTGGAAAACAGCTCCAGAGCAGCCGGAGAATTTATATTTATAGTATGTCTCTTTCAGGACTCTTATAGTTGCATTACTAAACATGAGCTGATTAGAGCTGCACACTATCTGTCTTCACCAGCTAATGAGATACACACACTTGGGAACTGCTTTTAGGATAGAGAGACTGAATTTCGAATTGTAGTCACTCAGCGTTTGTGTGTGCTATGTTAATCTTCAACATGTGCTTTAATTGATTTGTGTTGAAATAAAGGATGAAGCTTCCACAATTTGTAAGATGAGAGAGAGAGAGAGAGAGAGAGAAGGCATCCTGTGCCACTATACCTAAGTTTCTTTGAAATTAAAAAAAAAAAAAAAAAAAAAAAAAAAAAAGTTTAAAGAAAAGAGAATTGCATTAAGACAGAAGCACAAAAAGTTTCTACAGCCGATGGATTGTCCATAATAGTGCAACACAAGGTTGCAGTTGCTAATGTGTTGTGAGTGGTTTTTAGTGTGTTGCTAGGCAGTTATTAAGGTTTTTTGGGAGATTGCTTGAACATTTCTAAATGGTTGCTATGGTGTTCTAGTAGGTTTCTAGAGCATTTTTACAGTATGTGGTTGCTAGGGTGTTTGAGGAGGTTGCTAGGAGATTTCTAGGTGGTTGCTAAGATGTTATGGGTGGTTGCTCTGGCATATCTAGGAGGTTTCTGGGATGTCTGGGATGTTGCTAGGGCATTTCTAGGTGGTTGCTAAGATGTTATGGGAGGTTGCTAGGGCATTGCTAGATGGTTGCTATGGGTGGTTTCTAGAGCATTTAAAGGTGGTTGCTAGGGTGTTCTGGGCGATTGCTCAGGTGTTTCTAGTGATTGCTAAGATGCTTTGGAATTTGCTTGGGCATTTCTAGGTGGATGTTTGGAGAGGTTGCTAGGGGATTTATAAGTGATTGCTAGGGCTTTTTCCGGTGGTTGATATACGGTATTTCTAGGTGGATGCTAGGGTGTTTTGGAGGCTGCTAGGGGATTTCAAGATGGTTGCTAGGGTGTTCTGGGAGATTGCTAGGGCTTTTTCAGGTGGTTGCTACGATCCTTTGGACATTGCTAGGGCATTTCTAGGTGGTGTTTGGAGAGGTTGCTAGGGGATTTCCAGGTGGTTACTACAGGGTGTTATGGTGGTTGCTGGGGCGTTTCTAGGTGGTTGCTTGGTAACTGTGATTAATTTAGTTTGCGTTTAATTCAAAAAGACCTGCCAAAGTGTCTCAGATAACGGTGGTCTGCTGCATACTCTTAATCGGCACCCCAAGATCGGAATTGGATGTGAAAATTGCATTCAGTACCGATTTTGAGGGCACCTTTGCATCATTGCCTGATCTAAACCTGGCACACATACACACTCCTAAAATAAAGCTTCCAACTAGATTAGCATTTCCTGAAGGAAACAGCAGTTTTAAAAAATAATTACGTTATAATAAGGTGCAAAAAGGGTTTTCACACCGATGATTTCGCTCTAATTCAGATTTCTCTCAACGATTATGGTTCCTTACAGGAAGAAATATTTGTCACACTGTACATTTAAATGAGTCACTCATTCAGGAATCAGACTACAGTGGTCACGCTGCATGTTTCAGCCTGTAGATTTATGATTGTTGATTTAGTAGCGGTGTTGCAGTGCCGCTGAATGGTAGCGCAGGAAATACTGTCAGAGCAGTACGACACACAGACTTTCATGTTTAGCATTTCATCTATGTTCTGGTGCTTTATAAACCACTAATGTGACAAACCTATAATGAAATCTCCAAAGAACCATTTAGCAGCTGAAGTAGAGTTTTTCTCTAGACAGCCAGAAATGGTTCTTTGTAAGAATAATTCTTTGCTGTTCCTCAGATCCATTGACTCTGATAAATCTTGCATCATAATGAAGCTTACGAATTCTTATCAAGCCATCTTTATTCATCATTAATAAACTATCAGTGGTTTATTGCGTCTATAAATCTTTACTTTATCTTTTAACACACAGGAAGTGTGAGATAAGTTTACTCCACTCTCCACTAAAAGATCATGTATGATGGTGTAAAGCCACGTGTGTGTGTGTGTGTGTGTGTGTGTGAGTGTGTGTCTGTGTGCATGTGTGTGTGTGTGTGTGTGTGTCTGTTTGTGTGTGTGTGTGTGTTTGTGTGTGTGTCTGTGTGAGTGTGTGTCTGTGTGCGTCGGTGTGTGTGTGTTTGTGTGTGTGTCTGTGTTTGTGTGTGTGAGTGTATGTGTGTGTGTCTGTGTGTGTGTGTGTGTATGTGTCTGTGTGTCTGTGTGTGTGTTTGTGTGTGTGTGCGTTTGTGTGTGTGTCTGTGTGTGTGTGTTTCTGTGTGCGTGTGTGTTTGTGTGTGTGCGTGTGTATGTGTGTGTGTCTGTGTGTGTGTGTGTATGTGTGTAAGAGTGTGTGTGAGTGTATGTGTCTGTGTGTGTGTGTGTGTGTGTGTGTGTGTGTGTGTGAGTGTATATGTGTGTGTCTGTGTGAGTGTATGTGTGTGTGTATATGTGTGTGTCTGTGTGAGTGTATGTGTCTGTGTGTGTGTGCGTGTGTGTGTCTCAAGCCAATCTAAGCAGACTCATTCTCTAAGATCAACAACACGACCACCTGAGCAAACAGAGTAAAAGCACCTGAATCCTCCAAACTCCCTGTGCGCACTCATATATAAATAATACGAAATGTCAGTCTAATGTATACAACCCAACAGAAACGTGCTAGTGTTTATATACATTTCAGACAGTATATTATTAAAACTACTTATTCTGTGTTTGTTTCAAAATGACCTCCAATCACTTGCACACGTAACCAGAATATCCTCATCGCACCTTTAAAAATGAATCAAAGATGAGTTCTTCGTCAGTCTAAGCGTGAAAGTTCAATTGTACACGTATCATGGATTATATATGTTTGCATACACATCTGAGAAAAAAGAAAGAACGGGAAGCACACGTGAACAGTGCATGCCCGTTTTTTTTTAGCCGTATTTGTTCCGGAATAATTTTTCCAAGTCAATATTTCCATACGGATTTAATAACATCGATCATAAAGAATATTAAACCAGCTCCGAGGTGAATCACAACCTAACAAACAAAAAAGAAATAGAAAATCGTCAAAAAGACAAAGATATAAGACTGTGTACTTGGCGTCTTCAGTGAGGGAATGAACTACAATCCCATAAAGCATTGCAAATGACGCAAATGAATTGAAAGTGATGGAAAAATATAAAACTATTGATTTAAAGTAGTCGATTATAAGTATAGAATCAATATGCAATATAGAAAATATTAATATACAAATATAGAAGTTTGTTAGTTTGCATCATTCACAGTGCATCACCCTTTTGCCACGATTCTCTGATTGGTTCATCATTTCTTCACAAGGTAATCGGATGTATAGATCATTAGATAATCCACATGAAGCACAATGTTACATATGACCACCAGGAGATGGCGCCAAATACATGACACAGACTCAATGATGACTCAAATGACACAGAATGAAACTGAATGAGATGTTTATCTTTCAAACGAGTCCACACACAAGATAATCAGATGTATAGATCATTAGATAATCCACATGAAGCACAATGTTACATATGACCACCAGGAGATGGCGCCAAATACATGACACAGACTCAATGATGACTCAAATGACACAGAATGAAACTGAATGAGGTGATTATCTTTCAAACGAGTCCACACACAAGATAATCAGATGTATAGATCATTAGATAATCCACATGAAGCACAATGTTACATATGACCACCAGGAGATGGCGCCAAATAGATGACACAGACTCAATGATGACTCAAATGACACAGAATGAAACTGAATGAGGTGATTATCTTTCAAACGAGTCCACACACAAGATAATCAGATGTATAGATCATTAGATAATCCACATGAAGCACAATGTTACAGATGACCACCAGGAGATGGCGTCAAATACATGAAACAGACTCAATGATGCCTCAAATGACACAGAATGAAACTCACTCTGTGAAATCTCTAGGGCTGCCCTGAACCAAAGATTTTCCTAGTCGACTAGTCGCACGTTTATGGTATTAATTTAATTGCTTATATGTTGGTGGGCATCAGTAAATGGTTTGAGATCCAGGGCTGAGTAAGAATGTTATAAGTAACATTACTAACTGTAACACAGACTCAGGTTGAGTGGGATCCATGTGAGATTAAATGACAAACTCAAGTGCAGACAGGCATAGGTCGATAATCAGGCAAACAGTGACATCAGAGGCAGAGCAGAATCGTAGTTAGACAGGCAGAGGTTCAGGGCAGGCGGCAAAACAGATGTAAACGGTAATCAAGAGCAGAGTCAACACTCAGGTAATCAAGACAGGGAAATGGTAAACGCTCAGAAATGTAGCCAGGGCAAACACGACTCAACAATGAATGAACAAACAGGCAGGGCTTAAACAGTCTGGTTAATGTGAGACAGGTGGGTGATAATCAGCCCAGGTATGTGGGCACTGGGAATTGTAGTCCATTAATTGTAGTCCAACTCAGGTGAGAGAGACCTCTGGTGGCCGATTGAGGAATCTTCACCGGCGTTCGTGACACTGACTTTGCATTACTACATTACAGAGAAATACTAAAACACAATAATGAGCCTTTAAAATATAAATTTTACAAGTGCACGCATGAAGCAAACAAAGTTTTTCGTTTTTTTAAATAAATAAATAAATAAAATTTTCAATGCAAAATCGCTAAAGCAAGAATATTCACCGATCCCTCAGCCCCGTGGGTTGCCGATGTAATTGGATATTGCTATATATATATATAAAATGTATTCAGACACATGATGTATTTGCCTGGATAACGGAATACCGGTAGAGAATGCACGGATGAAGTTGGTTCTTTGCTAAAGAGATGTTGTCCTTCACAACTGTTGTAAAACACACATTTTAATTGCACTCAATTTTATTTCCAGTGTCATTTGAATTTTTAGATAAAACAGATTTTTTAAAGTTTGAAATCAAGTCAAATCATCTTCTGAATGCACGTGATCTCTGATCCCTCAGACGTCACTGTCTTAAACATCATTCATCTGTGATGGATATCATGAACATGGGCTTGGGATTACTTTAGTAAACCTTTGTTAGTGAACACCCCTCACCGCTGCATCCACAGATGCAAGTTAAGACTTTACTATGTAAAGGAGAAGCCGTACATCATCACTGTCCAGAAGCGCTGCCAACTTCTCTGGTCTCGCTCTCAACTTTAGTAAACCTTTTTTAGTGAACACCCCTCGCCGCTGCATCCACAGATGCAAGTTAAGACTTTACTATGTAAAGGAGAAGCCATACATCATCACTGTCCAGAAGCGCTGCCGCCACTTCTCTGGGCTCGGGCTCATCTTAGATGGAAAGTAGAACAGTGGAACTGTGTTTTTTGGTCCATATTTAAAACACAGCCGTCGTGTTCTCCGGGCCAAAGAGGAAAAGGACCATCCAAGCTGTTTTCAGCGTCAGGTCCAAAAGCCAGTGTCTGTATGGGCCAGGGGTGCATAAGTGCCCATGGCATGGGTAACTCACACATCTGTGAGGGCACCATTAATGCACACAGATATGTACACATTTTGGAGCAACATATACTGCCATCCAGCACCGTCTTTTCCAGGAACATCCTGGAATATTCTCCAGGACAACTTCAAACCATATACTGGCCGAATAAGCAGAGAGTGCGGGTGCTAGATTGGCACACAGTTCTGACTATGTTCAATTGCGAATGTGTGGCGCATTATGAAACGAACTATATGGTAGTGAAGACCCCGTACAATTGTGCAAATGAAGACCTGCATAATGGATGAATGTGGGGAAATTACACTTTTTAAACTTAACAAACTTGTTTACATCCAGAGATATATAATGTCAAATCAGAATTATTATTTTTTTTTTGGCTCAATTTTCTTGTGATTTTTCACCAGTTTCTTAGGTTGAGAATCCTAAAAAAAAAAATACATCAAACACTTGACCCTTTTTTTTTTTTTGAGTTATAATCATTTTGGTTATGCAACTGAAACAGGAAATCTATATAAACACCTTAAGATGTTAAAGGGATAAACATGATTTTATTTTTTATCAAATTAAGGTGTAATAACACATACTGGTGACTTCAACTGAAGCATTTAACATCAATTCACAAACCTTTAAAGCTTTAGGAGTTATTGTGAAATCTAAATTCGCCTACGGAGAAACTGAATGGGGCTTTTACTTCCAGAACCAGACTATTGCGCTCAATCACAAATGTATTTGACCACGAAAAGGCACAATTAAATATCCAGAGAGACGTGTTAATGCGGTTTGGGTGTAGATGATGCATAACAGTTCAAATGTACCTCCTGTTCTTTTCATCCTCATCGTTTTCATCAATTTAGTTTGAGCATAAGTTTAAGAGTATTTTACAATCGTCCTCAATTGTTTTCCAGCTCTTAATACACTGTAGTCCTTCTCACTTTAGATGTAGTTTGTAGTTTTGGGTTTCCGTGAGTGTAGATGAAGCTCACATGTGCTCTTCATTATTCAACATCTGCTTTTATGCTCCAGATCATGTCGGAAAGTTACCAAAAATCACTCGCTGTCTGGTTTTAGAGAATACACACACACACACTGGCGACGGTGTGGGCACATACACACACTCAGAGCTCATTAAAGGTGACTGTCCACTCCTCTTTATGTGTGTGTGTGTGTGTGTGGTTTTGTTGGCAGCTCTATATGATTCACTCTCGGTTCAACTGGATTTTGGACTGATTTGTTTGAAGTAATAGTATTCTTATATATGCACACTTGTCCTCTACACATGATGCTTACCAACCTGTTTGTTCAGGTCTTTTGATACTGTTAGATGTGCACAAATGTTATGAATAATTAGTAGACATAATCAAAGTTGCTTGTACAATAAAACCAAAGATTTACACATTATATCTCTTTACACTCACATTTCTAAGTCGCCTATTTTATCACATGCAAGGCAAAAATAGTAAGTCTGATTGATCAGTGAACGAGATGAGTTTCACTCCCAAATTTTACACATGCTCAGGGTTTGTTTAAACGTTCAGTGTGAGTAATAATAATAGTACATTTCAAATGACTTTAAAGTTGCTCTCAAACACTTTTTTTCTGCTCAACCAATTGAAAATAATGTGTATATTTCCTAAAAAAAAAAAAAAAGAAAGATTTATTTCATTTCAATTTCATCACAAAATTACATCAAATTTAATTGAGTAATATTTAATAAAATATTTTTAGATTTTATAAATATTCTAAGTTTTATTCGTTTCATTTTGTTAAACATTCAATTTGATAGAATCTTATTTGAAATTAAAATGCGTAAATATAAAAAATTGGCCAAATATTTTTTGCACTGTCGCACACCCCTCAGATGTCACAGAAACGAAAATAGACATATACATACTCAAAAAATATGAAATATATATATATATATATATATATATATATATATATATATATCTATAGAGAGAGAGAGAGAGAGAGAGAGAGAGAGAGAGAGAGAGAGAGAATGCACGGATGAAGTAGGTTCTTTGCTAAAGTGATGTTGCCCTTCACAATTGTAAAACACACATTTTAACTGCCCTCAATTTTTTTTCCAGTTTCATTTGAATTTTTAGATAAAACAGATAGAAAATAAAGTTCAACGTTTGAAATCTGTACAGTGAATATGTACAGTCATTTCAAATCAGACGATTGCAACATGCTGCAAAAAAGTTGAGGCGGCCAATTTAAGACTAATAACAATTTAATGAGTTGAAATATCAAGGTGATGTGAAACAGTAGATGTTAAACTGGCAATCGTGCCATAGGAGCCTCCAAAGTCTAGTCCTTTAAGAGCAAAGATCATTCAAGACTTGTCAATTTGTCAACAGATGCTTCAGCAAATAATCCCGCACTTTGAGAGCAATCTTCCCCAAAGACAAACTGGAATGATTTGGGGCATTTCACCCGCCGCTGCATCCACAGATGCAAGTTCAGACTTTACTATGTAAAGGAGAAGCAGTACATCATCACTGTCCAGAAGCACTGCTGACTTCTCTGGTCTCACTCTCAACTTTAGTAAACCTATGTTAGTGAACACCCCTCGCCGCTGCATCCACAGATGCAAGTTAAGACTTTACTATGTAAAGGAGAAGCCGTACATCATCACTGTCCAGAAGCACTGCTGACTTCTCTGGTCTCGCTCTCAACTTTAGTAAACCTTTGTTAGTGAACACCCCTCGCCGCTGCATCCACAGATGCAAGTTAAGACTTTACTATGTAAAGGAGAAGCCGTACATCATCACTGTCCAGAAGCGCTGCCGACTTCTCTGGACTCGCTCTCAACTTTAGTAAACCTTTGTTAGTGAACACCCCTCGCCGCTGCATCCACAGATGCAAGTTAAGACTTTACTATGTAAAGGAGAAGCCGTACATCATCACTGTCCAGAAGCACTGATGACTTCTCTGGTTTCGCTCTCAACTTTAGTAAACCTTTGTTAGTGAACACCCCTCGCCGCTGCATCCACAGATGCAAGTTCAGACTTTACTATGTAAAGGAGAAGCCGTACATCATCACTGTCCAGAAGCACTGCTGACTTCTCTGGACTCGCTCTCAACTTTAGTAAACCTTTGTTAGTGAACACCCCTCGCCGCTGCATCCACAGATGCAAGTTAAGACTTTACTATGTAAAGGAGAAGCCGTACATCATCACTGTCCAGAAGCACTGCTGACTTTTCTGGTCTCGCTCTCAACTTTAGTAAACCTTTGTTAGTCAACACCCCTCGCCGCTGCATCCACAGATGCAAGTTCAGACTTTACTATGTAAAGAGAAGCCGTACATCATCACTGTCCAGAAGCGCTGCCGACTTCTCTGGACTCGCTCTCAACTTTAGTAAACCTTTGTTAGTGAACACCCCTCGCCACTGCATCCACAGATGCAAGTTAAGACTTTACTATGTAAAGGAGAAGCCGTACATCATCACTGTCCAGAAGCGCTGCTGATGTCACAGAAACAAAAATAGACATACACATACAAAATATTTTTTTTAACATTTATGCATTTTCATAACAAAATTCAATCAAATTTAATTGAGTCATCTTTTAAAAATAAACAAACAAATAAATAAATATTTTAAGAAATTTCTTAATAATATAAATAAAATTTTAGAAACATAAAATTAAATTTGCTGGAATCTTGTTTGAAATTAAAATGCGTAAATATTAAAAAATAGGCAAAATAATAATAATAAAAATGTTTTAGATGTCACAGGAAAGAAAACAGACTTACATAAACTAAACAAATATATTTGTACATTTTACGCATTTTAATTTCATAAAATTACACCAAGTTGAACTGAGTAAACAAATTAAATTTCATGGAATTTTATAAAATTAAAATGCGTAAATATTAACAATAGGCATGTATAAATTCATATATTTTAAATGTGTTATACATAAATAATATTATTTTAAAACTGTGCATAGCCAAAATAATGTACATAAAAATAAATGACCTGAACTGAAAGTCAGTAACTGTAATCTAATTACAAGAATTTAAAATGTAATTAATTTTAAAAGTAATTAGATAACAGTAACTAATTACTTTGTAATCAGATTACACCCAACACTGATTATACATGAGTACACACTCACTCTCACTGTGTGTAAAATACCAGAAGGAAAACATACATCAACTAATAATTTATTTTGTATATTTGATTAATTTAGTGGTCATAACACAGAAACAGAAGAGGGAGATAAACTCTCGGATGGATATTTCTCATGTAGAACAACATAAACTTCACCAAACTGCATTTTTACTCACGTATTTACAGTACACATTCATACAAATGCATGTCAATACACACACAAATCCATACACACACCACATTCAGACTGATGGATGTGATTATACACACAAAACACACACAGATATGTAAATATGCAGTTATGCACCCCTGGCTAAATGAACTTCTGCTGCATTTATTTGCCAGTTTAACTGCAGAATACCTGTTTATATGCTGCATTACCTCAACTGTTATTTAACACATGCTCAGTTGTGATGGCAATGAAATGTTTTCGCCAAACTGACTATAAAATGCATGGTATTATGCCAGAGGTGCCCAAACATTTGTGCACAAATATAAACACAAATGCATTCACACAAGCAGTCACCGACACAAGGAGACATTCGTCTGTATGTTTGGAACAAATTATCTCTTTTATTTTATTAGACTCTACTGGCTTTCCAAACTGCAACGTCAGTTTCTCATGTAAACCAATCCCAGTACGGGTCACTAGAAATTTGTGTGGGTTCACCTGGGTTTCTTGATTTTAAAAGGTGTCAATAATAAAATAACGTCAAATTTTAAATGGGGGTCCTTTGTGGAAAAGGCTGGGAACACAAGCAAGACTTGTTCAAAAAGGAACGCTAGCATACTGAGCCTGACCTCATGAAAATCACTCGATTCTGGCGACATTTCACACCTATCGCGGCAGTTCTGAGGTGAAATGTCCACTGAGGGGCGCTATAAGCGAGTTAAATGTTCTCCTAAACAGATGAGGTTTTTAGGTTAATGCTTTATCGAGTTTTATATCAACAGAACTGACCTTCCTACCCCAAACCTAAACCTAAACCTAAACCTAAACCTAATCGATAGTGTCAGAAAAAGCAAATGTGAGATGACAAACGCAACTAACATCATTTTGTGGTGATCGGTTGGTCCAGTTATCATTTTGTAAATACAGCGATTTTGGATTTTTAATGACATTTTGTGTAGTAATGTGTTAACTTTTGGAAGTCCAATTAAATAGCGAGAAAAGAAAAAGAGGTTTGAAACCTTGGTTGATCAAATGACCTACTGTGGTCTATGCATTTAACAATAACGAGTCTCTGAAAGTGTTTGATGGATGTTTGGGGTGGGATATTAGTTTTATGTATCTAGGAATATTGCCATAATAATCAAGATTTTATTGGTGATATACAGTGGCCAGAAAAAGTATGTGAACCCTTTGTAATTAGCTGGTTTTCTGCATTAATTAGTCATAAACTAACAACACAAAAACAATAATAATCTTTCATGTCTTTATTGAACACATCCCATTAAACATGCACAGTGCTGTGGAACAAGTAAGTGAACCCCTAGGTTAAAGATGTCAACAAGAGCTAATTAGAGTAAGGAGTTGGCAAACTAGGCATCAAATGAATGAAACGAGATTGTAGGTGTGGGTTTGAGCTACTTTGGCGCTCTAACATTTTGAGTTTCAGTTCACAAGAGGCATCTGCTGACGTGGATCATGCCTTGAAAAAAGAGATCTCAGAACTGTTGCTTTGCATAAAGCTGGAAAGGGTTACAAAGTTATCTGGAAGAGCTCAGATATTCATCTGTCCACAGTTAGACAAACTGTCTATAAATGGTGATTTAGTACTATAGGTACTCTCACTAGAAGTGGCCGTTAGATATTCATCTGTCCACAGTTAGACAAACTGTCTATAAATGGAGATGATTTAGTACTATAGGTACTCTCACTAGAAGTGGCCGTTAGATATTCATCTGTCCACAGTTAGACAAACTGTCTATAAATGGAGATGATTTAGTACTATAGGTACTCTCTCTAGAAGTGGCCGTTAGATATTCATCTGTCCACAGTTAGACAAACTGTCTATAAATGGAGATGATTTAGTACTATAGGTACTCTCACTAGAAGTGGCCGTTAGATATTCATCTGTCCACAGTTAGACAAACTGTCTATAAATGGAGATGATTTAGTACTATAGGTACTCTCACTAGAAGTGGCCGTTAGATATTCACCTGTCCACAGTTAGACAAACTGTCTATAAATGGAGATGATTTAGTACTATAGGTACTCTCACTAGAAGTGGCCGTTAGATATTCATCTGTCCACAGTTAGACAAACTGTCTATAAATGGAGGTGATTTAGTACTATAGGTACTCTCACTAGAAGTGGCCGTTAGATATTCACCTGTCCACAGTTAGACAAACTGTCTATAAATGGAGATGATTTAGTACTATAGGTACTCTCACTAGAAGTGGCCGTCCAGCTAAGATGACTCAAAGGGAACACCACAGAATGATCAATGAGGTACAAAAGTACCCGAGAGTGACAGATAAAGACTTGAAGGAATCATTGGAACTGGTTAACATCTCTGTTCATGAGTCTACTATACAGGAAACATTAAACAGGTGTTCATGGCAGGACAACATGAAGGAAGCCGCTGCTTTCCAATAAAAACATGATTGCGCACTTGAAGTTTGCCAAACACCCCCTTGACACTCCACAACACTACTGAGAGAATGTTTTATGGACTGATGAAACTAAGGTTGAATTGTTTGGGAAGAATACGCAGCACTACGGTTGGCATTAATAGGGCATCTCATACAAACATGAAAACATCATGCCAACAGTGAAGTACGGTGAGGGAGCATCATGATTTTTGGCTGCCTGGACCGTTTGCCATTATCGAGGGATAAATGAATTCCCAAGTTTATCAAGATATCCTACAGGATAATGTCAGGGTGTCTGTGCACCCGCTGGAGCTCAGTAGATGTTGGGTGATGCAGCAGGACAATGACCCTAAACATCAAAGTAAACCTTAACCCAACAGAGATGCTCAAGAGAGCCGTTCACACCAGACATCCTAAAAATATGTCTGAACTGAAGCAGTTCTGTGAGGAAGAACGATCCAAAAATCCACCGGAAACACTTGATTGAGGTTATCGCTGTCAAAGGAGGATCAGCCAGTTATTAGATCCAAGGGTTCACTTACTTTTTCCACAGCACTGTGCATGTCTAATGGGATGTGTCCAATAAAGACATGAAAGATTATAATTGTTTGTGTGTATCTTAAGCACATGTTGTTTGTCAATAATTGTGACTTTGATGAAGATGAGATCACATTTAATGACCAATTAATGCACAAAACCAGCTCATTCCAAAGGGTTCACTTACTTGAAACAATAGAAAAAGACATCGGTTCACATTTATATACAAACACACAATAATTTTCCAATAAATGTATTCATTCTGAACTCTGTGAACTTTCATTGCTGCATTTCAGCAATGAGACTCGTATATATTTAATGTATGTAAATGGCATCAAGCCTTGAGCATGAATACAGACATTCTGAGGTCGGTGTGCATTTTGATATGGTGTGTGTGTGAGTGTGAGTATAGTGTATCTATGCATGCTTGTTAAAGTATTAACATTTAAATACTACTTCAGTTAACTCTCTTGTTAGTTAGAAACACAAACACTTGAGATGCTGCATTAGATTTTGTCCAAAATGTGGTAGCATAGAAGAAAATGAGGAACCTTACCTTTCTGAACAGCCTTTGCATCCTATGATGCCTTAAAATTGTTATTTGACATTGTCGCTATACTGTCTTAGATCAAAACTACCAGA
>JAVLUX010000033.1:34410000-34422500 GCA_032164185.1 Moxostoma hubbsi | reverse complement strand
CTGTATATATATTTATTTATTTTTTTATTTTTTTTCCGGAGGCATTTTTACAGTGTATGTTTGAGCACTAGTGATAGATATGCAAATGTATTATTATTATTATTATTATTATTATTATTATTATTATTATTATTATTATTATTATATCCTTTGTTTAACCAGGAAGGTCCCTTTGAGATAATACAATCTCTTCTTCCAGGGAGTCCTGGTCAAGATGGCAGCATATACAGTTTCACAATAAAATTTAAAACATATTAAAATTACTACTAATAAGAATGCCAACAAGCACAATTTATCACTATTACATTTTGCACATATAGACCTTGATATAGTTTCACAACTTATAAAAAAACACTCTAGTTATGGATTTATATGTGTATACAAAACCCTTCGTCTGGGGAATATATAGGCTATAGAAGGCTTAATTTGGTAAATACTTAAATATAGAGCATATTAACAAAGACAAGTCTCCATCATTGCAAAATAAGAGTCATTACCTTTGCAGGCCCGGCGGTGAGTGATGGGTTTGGCCATGTCTCTGTAGAATCCCTCTTTGCAGTAATGACAGTGTCGTCCAGCGGTGTTGTGTCTGCAGTTCATACACACTCCTCCGCTCTTACGGCCAGAGAGCTTATATAACTCCATATTAAAGCGACAGCGCCGCGCGTGCAGGTTACAGTTACACGCTGCAGAGAAACAGAGAAGGTCTGTCAATGTTTCTCAAGCATTATTGGAATGAAGGATCTCTTTTTCATAGAAACCTTTGACCAAAAAAATAAGGGAATACTGTACGAGTACTACTAAAGTTCCACCTTTTTTAGTTCCTCAAAGAACTTTTCATTCTCTAGTTCTTCAGAAAACTAACACTGTAACAAATTCACAAGTCTATGAAGAAACATCAAGAATGTTTTCAATCTCAGAAGAACCATATAGCAGCTCTAGAACCATATAACAGCTCTAGAACCATATAGCAGCTCTAGAACCATATAACAGATCTAGAACCATATAACAGATCTAGAACCATATAGCAGCTCTAGAACCATATAGCAGCTCTAGAACCATATAACAGATCTAGAACCATATAGCAGATCTAGAACCATATAACAGCTCTAGAACCATATAGCAGCTCTAGAACCATATAACAGATCTAGAACCATATAACAGATCTAGAACCATATAACAGCTCTAGAACCATATAGCAGCTCTAGAACCATATAACAGATCTAGAACCATATAACAGATCTAGAACCATATAACAGCTCTAGAACCATATAGCAGCTCTAGAACCATATAACAGATCTAGAACCATATAACAGCTCTAGAACCATATAGCAGCTCTAGAACCATATAACAGATCTAGAACCATATAACAGCTCTAGAACCATATAGCAGCTCTAGAACCATATAACAGCTCTAGAACCATATACAGTATAGCCAAAAATGGTTCTTGATAAGAATAGAGTTCTCTTCCCCTGAATATTTATATTTAAAGACAACATGAAACAGCATTCACAATCAGGGTCAGTGGATGAAAGTGACAAAAAAATGCCCAAATAATGAGATCTTCTGTGTTTTATTTGTAATATCTGATATATTTCTTCATATTCTGTTCTAGGCCTAGATATACATATTAGAGGTAGACCAACATATCGGCCGATAGATGCCGATATTTGTATTTATTTGTTTATTTCTCTGTGGCTAGTTTGGTTCTACAGTATAACAGCGGCCTCTATCCACCTTATTCCTGGGGGTCTTACTGGGGAAACGGATATGGGATGAACTTCCACTGGAAGATGTTCCGTAGCATTCGCTACATTTACATTTACATTTACATTTATGCATTTGGCAGACGCTTTTATCCAAAGTGACTTACAGAGCCCTTATTACAGGGACAATCCCCCCGGAGCAACCTGGAGTTAAGTGTCTTACTCAAGGACACAATGGTGGTGGCTGTGGGGGTCGAACCAGCAACCTTCTGATTACCAGTTATGTGCTTTAGCCCACTACCGTCACCACCAAAGTGACTTACAGTGCACTTATTACAGGGACAATCCCCCCGGAGCAACCTGGAGTTAAGTGTCTTACTCAAGGACACAATGGTGGTGGCTGTGGGGATCGAACCAGCAACCTTCTGATTAACAGTTATGTGCTTTAGAGCACTACACCACCACCACTCTAATGTAGGCAGGGGTCATTTAGACCCCATTTTCAGCTGGTATTAAAATGTGATCTGATGACAAGCGATCAGGACTGTGTACAGGTGTAAATGGGGTGCAAAACGTTTTGTGATCTAATCACAAAAAACACATACGGAGGTAGTCAAAAAACGTATTTGAAATGCTGTAAACACCGTCTGGGATGCAACAAAGTGCCACTCCTTATCTGTCAATCAACCGCTGTGCTAATCAAGAGTTTAAACTGTTCATGACTTTGATGATGAATGATGAAATTTTAGATGTACCTCATGCATCATTTTTCCATGCTTCTTTGTCTTTTGTGACATTTTTCTGGTTTATTAATTTATGATGTAGTGAGTGCTCACAGCAGAAGCAGTTTACCTCTTAGCGTAATTACCTCCCACATTTCATGCAAAGCATCATGGGGTGCATATTTTGCTATTTTGATTAGCTAATCAAGTGTTCTAAATTGAAGTACGGGCAAACCAAGAAAATGAGACTATATGGAAACTTTAGCACATATGTCATGTCTCCAACTTCATATCTTCTGAATAATAATAATAACTTTATTAATAATAAATTTAAATCTGGTGAAATATGTGTATACAAAACCCTTCATCTGGGGAATATATAGGCTATAGAAGGCTTAATTTGGTAAATACTTAAATATAGAGCATATTAACAAAGACAAGTCTCCATCATTGCAAAATAAGAGTCACTTTAGTGTTGGGCTTGTATATAGACATGTGTGTGTGTCATGCTCCTGCTCCTGTGTAACTTTTTCACTTATTTTGGGGTGGCTGTGGCTCACGTGGTAGAGCAGGTCAGCCACTAATTGCAAGGTTGGCAGTTCGAATCCCGGCCCACATGACTCCACATGCCGAAGTGTCCTTGGGCAAGACACTGAACCCCAACTTGCTCCCAGTGGCAGGCTAGCACCTTGCATGGCAGCTCTGCCATCATTGGTGTGTGAATGTGTGTGTGAATGTGTGAATGAGATGCAGTAAATCGCTTTGAATATCGCTAAGGTTAAAAAGGCGCAGACCATTTATTTTCAGACTACCCTATACTTTTATTTGGACAGGAACATACTACAGCCTTCATACGTTCCTGCCATGGCTTCAAAACCGTCAAAAACAAAATAAAAGGATTTTAAATAAGGCACTCCTGCTGACGACTCCAACGAACTTAGCATGGCAGCGATTGCTAAGCTCCTAGAACAGCATAGACAGGCCCTATCTTCGGACTTCAAAGTTACCATCTCATCACTAGAGGCTACGATAGATCTTTTTCCTTCCACTGTCTTGGACAATACCCACAAGATCACCTTGCTTGAATCTAACGCAAATGTAACAGACGAGCAACTACTTGCTCTTGAGAAGACATGCATGGCCTTGTCAGAAAGCAATGCTAAACTACAGGCCAAAATCATCAATCTGGGATTAAGGCCCTCCTTATTCTTTCCAGCGAGACTTTTCATCAAGACACAGGATGGTAATAAGATATCATTTACTTCGCTGGAGGAAGCAGAAGACTTTATTTCTTCAACTTGTGCCAGCTCTTCTTCGTAAATAGGCTCTGCCCACTGTGCTGGCAGATGCAGAGGACTTAGTATCTTCGACTTGTGCCAGATCTTCTTCATAAAGAGGCTCTGCCCACTGTGTTGGCGGAGGCAGTGGACTTTGTATCTTCGACTTGTGCCAGCTCTTCTTCATAAAAAGGCTCTGCCCACTGTGTTGGTGGAATCAGTGGACTTTGAATCTTCAACTTGTGCCAGCTCTTCTTCATAAAGAGGCTCTGTCCACTGTGTTGGCAGAGGCAGTGGACTTTGTATCTTCGACTTGTGCCAGCTCTTCTTCATAAATAGGCTCTGCCCACTGTGTTGGTGGAGGCAGTGGAGTTTGAATCTTCGACTTGTGCCAGCTCTTCTTCGTAAAGAGGCTCTGCCCACTGTGTTGGCAGAGGCAGTGGACTTTGTATCTTCTATTTGTGCCAGCTCTTCTTCGTAAAGAGTCTTAAGCTACTTCGCTGGCGGAAGCAGAGGACTTTTTATCTTCGACTTGTTCTGGCTCGTTTTCATAAAAATGTTCCACTCATTTATTCCTGGTTTTGGTTTACTAATGGAGAGTTATATGTCGTAACTGTTCTACCTATATTCCGTGGTTTGACAGTATTTCTTGTTATGACTATTGTTCTACTTTTTGTTTTCAGTATGTTATAGTGGGAGTAGAGACCTGTTAAGTTAGCCTTTTTTTACAGAGCATGTCTCGCTCGGATTGTCATGTTGATTTGGGGGGTTCTTTCCTAAGGGTGGGTTGGATATTCTTAGGATATGGTGCAGACTGGAGGGTAAAGTAGGTGGGTTACTAGAAGTTAAAAGGGTATAATGAATGTTTTTCTTTTTGTTTTGTTTTTTGTGTGCTTGTGTTTGTTCAAGACTATTTCAGATCATGGTTCCTGGTGTCATCTTCTCTTTTTAAATGACTAATGCCACAGAGTTTATGGATGGGGTGCTAAGACTTTTTGTCTTGGAATGCTAAAGGGATGAATGCAGGTAATAAAGCTGGTAAAATCAATCTCAAGGCTGAGATTGTGTCTTTACAAGAAACGCACTTGTACAATGGATGTACTCTGTATTAACAGGGCCTGAATGGGTCATTTATTTAATTTCAAACTTTCCCAAAGGGCTCGAGGGGCTGCCACCATTATTCACAAGTCTGTTGGTTTGAACCTGATATTACTATATCTGATAATAATTGCCAATTATTATGCTGATATATATACATCAGGGAGCTCCTTGAGAACTCTCAGTCCTCTGAATTTTCCCTCTCTTGAAGTAAGCCTTGCTAAAAGTCTTGGTGATCCTATAATGGAATTAGAAATACTAGACACGATCAGTTCTATGCAATCCAGCAAGTCTCCCCAACCGGATGGTTTAACAATAGAATTTTACAAAACTTCTGTTCTCGTTAATCTTCTGTCCTAGTAACATTATACAATAATTCCTTCAAGGAAGGCTACCTTCTATCAACTCTTACAGAGGCCCCAATTTCATTACTTCTTAAAAAGGACAAAGATGGAATTTATCGACCAATTTCTCTTTTAAATGTTGACTTCAAAATTTTGTCCAAAATTCTAAGCCTCCGCCTCCAAAAGATTTTGTCTCCCTAAATTTCACATGACCACACAGACTTCATTCCCGAAAGACATTTTTTTATACTAGGAGGCTTCTTAATATTATGTTTTCTCCTGTCTCAACATCTACATCTACGGATGTCATCATACACTTGCAGGAAAGCCGAGAAAACTTTTAACAGTGTATATATATTTTTTGTCCTGGAGAAATTTTGGCTGGTTCTTTATTAACTTTATTTATTGGATACGGCTTCTTTAAACTTCACTGTTTGCTTCTGTACATACTAAAGGCACACAATCCCCCCCCCTTCCCCTATAAAGGGGGACACGGCAAGAATGCCCTCTTTCCCTCCCTGCTCTTTAATTTAGCTATAGAACCGTTATGGCTCTGCAACCTTGAGTCTCATGAAGGTATCTCCCACTTTGGGTTGACTCATAAACTTTCTATGCTGATGACCTACTCATTTTTGTCTCCAATCCTTTTTCCATTCCTGCTATTTTAGAAGTCTTAGACAATTTTGGTAATTTATCTTGTTATAAAATACATTTAGAGAAAAGCTAACTATTGGTCATGCCCTCGATTGTTAACCTTTTGGTCCAGTGCATTTGAAACACTGGAAAAAGCAGTGTAGAAACTTAGAAATTGATCCCAATCCATTGACAGCTCTCTTTGGCATTTTGCCGTATCCCGGTTTTGCTGTCTCCACTGGTCAGGATATTGCTTTTACAACCCTGTTGGCCAGGAGGATATATCCTTCTCAAATGGAAGTGTGGTTCTTCTCCAACACATGACAGATGGATCCAAGACATTTTCTCTTGTATAAAGCTAGAAAAAAAAAGACTGCTTTTATTTTCAGCAAAACACATGTGTAAATACTTGTGTGAACATAAAAAGATTCAACAACTAAGACATAAACTGAAGTTTCACAGACATGTGACTAACAGAAATGGAACAATATGTTCCAAAGGGAGGGGGGGGGGGGTCTGTTGTGGCCACCAGCTGCATTAAGTACTGCAGTGCATCTCCTCCTCATGGATTGCACCAGATTTGACAGTTCTTGCTGTGAGATCTTACCCCACTCTTCCAACAAGGCACATGCAAGTTCCCAGACATTTCTGGGGGAATGGCCCTAACACTCACCCTCCGGTCCAACAGGTCCCAGACATGCTCAATGGGGTTGAGATCCGGGCTCTTCGCTGGCCATGGCAGAACACTGACATTCCTGTCTTGCAGGAAATCACGCACAGAATGAGCAGCATGGCTGGTGGCATTGCTATGCTGGAGGGTCATGTCAGGATGTGCCTGCGGGAAGGGTACCACATGAGGGAGGAGGATGTCTTCCCTGTAACGCACAGCATTGAGATTGCCTGCAATGACAACAAGCTCAGTCCAATGATTCTGTGACACACCGCCCTAGACCATGACGGACCCTACACCTCCAAATTGATCCCGCTCCAGAGTACAGGCCTCGGTGTAACGCTCATTCCGTTGATGATAAATGCAAGTCCGACCATCACCCCTGATGAGACAAACCCGTCTTATCAGTGAAGTGTTTGTGCCCATATCATGAGTTTGTGCCCATAGGCAACGTTGTTGCCGGTGATGTCTGGTAAGGACCTTACAACAGGCCTACAAGCCCTCCTTCCAGCCTCTCTCAGCCTATCGCGGACAGTCTGAGCAATGATGAAGGGATTGTGCATTCCTGGTTTAACTCGGGCAGCTGCTGTTCCGCAGGTGTAATATTCGAATGTATCAATCCTGTGCAGGTGTTGGTACACACAGTCTTCCACTGCGAGGAAGATCAGCTGTCCTTCCTGTCTCCCTGTAGCACTGTCTTGGGTGTCTCATGGTACAGACATTGCAGTTTATTGCCCTGTTCACATTTGCAGTCCTCATGCCTCCATGCAGCATGCCTAAGGCACGTTCACGCAGATGAGCAGGGACCCTGGACATCTTTCTTTTAGTGTCTTAATGACCGTTCCACATGTGCATTTTCATTAAATGTTTATGGTACATTGAACAAGCATGGAAAACATTGTTTAAACCATTTACAATAAAGATCTGTAATGTTATTTGGATTTGTACAAAATTGTCTTTAAAATACAGTGTCCTGAAAATGGGAGTTTATATGAAATACATTTTCCTCCATCTTAGATTTTGATATTATGCACAATAACACCAGGAACATGTTTTAAAAGGGTTTAAAAAGGGTAATGTTTTTATTTAATGTTGATTTTAAGAGTGTACAATGATGAGCCAAAATATTATGACCACTCACGGGTGACGCTAATAACGTTGATCATCTCCTATCAAGACCACATGTCAAAGTCTGGGTAGATTAGATGGTAAGCGAACAATCGGTTCTCGTAGTCAACGTGTTGAATGCAGGATAAATGGGCCGGAATATAGACCTAAACGACTTTGACAAGGGACAAATTGTTATGGCCAGACGACTGGGTCAGAGCGGAAAGAAACGGAAAGGCTCGTGGGGTGCTCCCGGTCAGCAGTGGTGAGTACCGATGATGGTTCGAGGAGAGACAAACTGGCAACAGGGACAAGGCTATCATGTCTGGTTCGAACCGACAGAAGGTCTACTGTGGCACAAGTCACAGAAAATGTTAATGATATTTATGGGAGGAATGTGTCACAACAACCCTGCTGCGTATGGGGCTGTGTAGCCGAAGGCCGGTCAGAGTGCCTATGATGACCCCTGTCCACCATTGAAAGCGCCTACAATGGGCATGCGAGCTTCGGAACTGGACCTTGGAGCAGTGGAAGAATGTCGTCTGGTCCAATGAGTCCTGTTTTCTTTTACATTACATGGACGGCAGTATATGTGTCCACCTTTTACCCAGGGAAGTGATGGCAACGGGATGCACCGTGGGAAGACGACAAGTCGGTGAATGGAGTGTGATGCTCTCGACAATGTTCTGTTGGGACACCTTGGGTCCTGTCATTCATGTGGATGTCAATTTGACACGTGCCACCAACCTAAACATTGTTGCAGACCAGGTACACCCCTTCATGCCAACGGTATTCCCTGATGGCAGTGGCCTCTTTCAGCAGGATAATGCGCCTGCCACACTGCACACATTGTTCTGGAATGGTTTGAGGAACATGATGAAGAGTTCAAGGTGTTGCTCCATCCTCAAAATTCTCCAGATCTCAATCCGAATGAGCATCTGTGGGATGTGCTGGACCAACAAGCCCGATCCATGGCACCCCACCTTGCAACTTACAGGACATGAAGGATCTGCTGCTGATGTCTTGGTGCCAGATACCACAGGACAACAGCGGATTAGCACACAGAGGACAAACAGCATATCAGGTAGCTGGTCATTCATTGAAGAATTTATTTAAACTATTTCGTTTGGCTCCATATATACTGGCACCAACAATCATGCCAATGTCCAGATCACTGATTTGAAATTTGTTCCCATTCTGATGGTTGATGTGAACATTAACTGAAGCTCCTGACCCATATCTGCATGATTTTATGCACTGCACTGCTGCCACATGATTGGCTGATAAGATAATCCCATGTATGTTTGTTGGTGCCAGACGGGCTGGTTTGAGTATTTCTGGGATTTTCACACACAACAATCTCTAGAATTTACTCCGAATGGGGCCAAAAACAAAAATCATCCAGTGAGCGTCAGATCTGTGGACAGAAACGTCTTGTTGATGATCAACAGAGAATGATCAGACTGGTTTGAACTGATAAAGTCTACAGTAACTCAGATAACCACTCTGTACAATTGTGCTGGGTAGAACATCATCTCTAAATGCTATTATGAGAGGCAGGTTGGCAGATCGGCGTGTATCTGCTGTTAAAAAAGGTATCATTTTGCCCAATTTAGGATTCATGTGGTTTCAGCTTGGAGCTTGTTTGATTTCATGCGTGTGTGCGTGTGTTATTACAGGGCCAATTTGAATGGAATTCTGTGGCTAATGAAACCTGCTTGGGCCATTCCCTCACACACACACACACACCATCTGCTACTCTACATGTGTTGGGGCTTATGAAAAGAGGGTGTAATTTTGGGGTGGAATCTAAAGTCAACAGGGTGAGATTACAGCAAATTCACTCAATAAACATCTGCAGGCGATGTGTGTTAGTGTGTAAGAGAGAGTGCACTGTGTTTCAGAATAAGGGTGTGTGCATTTCTCCAAATGAAATTCCAAACCTGTGACAAAAAGAACACGGATTCACACCCAAATAAAGAGCTACACACAGTTACACACACACAGAGAGAGAGAGAGAGAGAGAGAGAGAGGGAGGGAGGGAGAGAGAGAGAGAGACAGAGAGAGAGACAGAGAGAGAGCGAGAGAGAAAATGATTGAATTATTAAAGTATACAGTTGTAAAGTGAAAAGTTTCTAGGGCGTTTACAGATTCTGTTCTGATTTAGGTTCTTGGTTAAGCAAGAAGGATCATTTCCAATATCTCTGCACTTCCTCCTATCACTATTTTTATGGCTCGAGCAAGCATTGCTATTCTGTGTTGTAAATTAAACAAAAAACGAATTGAAAACTTTGTTGTTAACTCAGCAATAAAAATGAACTGTACTGGAGAACTGTCCAATATGAACGGTCCGCCTTCATTAAACATGAGAAATATAATGTTGCTAAACAAATTATGCTCATAGAGTAAAGACTTCCAAAAACTACATTAAAGGACAAATTGCAAATAAATTAGAAATAAAAGCTAAATAGAAGTGATGTAAAGCTATACTAACCCTGCCTTGAGCGTGATACTTAATCTGAAGTTGTTCAGAGGGTCTTTCTCACACGTCACCCCTCCTCTATTAGGAGAGCTTTCCAAACACAGCTGAAAGCATTCAAACCTATTAACCCGAGCTTAGAGCAAACCCACAACTCCACATTCATTTATGTGTAACAGCAACATTGATTTACAGGTATGTGTAGACCTACACCCCAAAAAGCATGATTGTACAATCATTTTAGTAAATGCCATACATCTTGCAGCATTTCAAATGGAATGGTATGCATTTATAAACAAATGAGAACATACTGTATACACCCAATATGTTGTATATATGTCTGTATGGTCTAGCAATTTGAAACTTCAATTTTACATTTTCTGTAGAATATGAAAATATTACTCTTTTCCAGTACAAAACACGCCATTACAATGCTCTTGTGTTGTGGGTGGTTGCCAGGGAGTTGCTACATGGTTGCAAGGGTGTTCTGGGTAGTTGCTAGGGTGTGGCTTGGTGGTTGTTAAGCATTGATAGGGTGTTGCAGGATGTGGTGGTTGCCAGGGCACTGCCAAAGAGTTGCTATGGTGTTGTGGGAGGTTGCCAGGGCATTGCTACATGGTTGCAAGTGTGTTCTGGGTGGTTGCAAGAGTATCACTATATGGTTTCTAGAGTGTTCTGGGTAGTTGCTAGGGTGTGGCTTGGTGGTTGATAGGGTGTTGTTGGTGGTTGTTAAGCATTGATAGGGTATTGCAGGATGTAGTGGTTGCCAGGGCACTGCCAAACAGTTGCTATGGTGTTGTGGGAGGTTGCCAGGGCATTGCTACATGGTTGCAAGTGTGTTCTGGGTGGTTGCAAGAGTATCACTATATGGTTTCTAGAGTGTTCTGGGTAGTTGCTAGGGTGTGGCTTGGTGGTTGTTAAGCATTGATAGGGTGTTGCAGGATGTGGTGGTTGCTAGGGCACTGCCAAACAGTTGCTATGGTGTTGTGGGAGGTTGCCAGGGCATTGCTACATGGTTGCAAGGGTGTTCTGGGTGGTTGCAAGAGCATCGCTATATGGTTTCTAGAGTGTACTGGGTAGTTGCTAGGGTGTGGCTTGGTGGTTGCTAGGGTGTTGTTGGTGGTTGTTAAGCGTTGATAGGGTGTTGCAGGATGTGGTGGTTGCCAGGGCACTGCCAAAGAGTTGCTATGGTGTTGTGGGAGGTTGCCAGGGCATTGCTACATGGTTGCAAGTGTGTTCTGGGTGGTTGCAAGAGTATCACTATATGGTTTCTAGAGTGTTCTGGGTAGTTGCTAGGGTGTGGCTTGGTGGTTGATAGGGTGTTGTTGGTGGTTGTTAAGCATTGATAGGGTATTGCAGGATGTAGTGGTTGCCAGGGCACTGCCAAACAGTTGCTATGGTGTTGTGGGAGGTTGCCAGGGCATTGCTACATGGTTGCAAGGGTGTTCTGGGTGGTTGCTAGGGTGTGGCTTGGTGGTTGTTAAGCATTGATAGGGTGTTGCAGGATGTGGTGGTTGCCAGGGCATTGCCAAACAGTTGCTATGGTGTTGTGGGAGGTTGCCTGGGCATTGCTACATGGTTGCAAGGGTGTTCTGGGTGGTTGCAAGGGCATCGCTATATGGTTTCTAGATTGTTCTGGGTAGTTGCTAGGGTGTGGCTTGGTGGTTGCTAGGGTGTTGTTGGTGGTTGTTAAGCATTGATAGGGTGTTGCAGGATGTTTGTTGGGCACTGCTATATAGTTTCTAGGTTGTAATGGGTGGTTGCTAGGGTGTTGAGTGGTTTCCAGTACATTGCTATACAGTTGCTAGGGTGTTCTGGGTGGTTGATGGCCATTGATAGGGTGTTGTGAATGGTTGCCAGGGCATTGCTATAAAAGCTATTAGGGTGTCCTTGGTTGTTCTTAGGCATTGCTAAGAGGTTGCTAAGGTGCTGAGTGGTTGCCAGGACATTGTTATACAGTTGCTTGAGTGTTCTGTGTGGTTGTTGGGCATTGATAAGGTGTTGTGGATGGTTGCTATTGCATTGCTATACAGTTGTTAGGGTGTCCTTGGTGATTTTTTGGCATTGCTAAGTGGTTGCTAGAGTGTTTGCCAGTTCTTTGCTATACAGTTGCTAGGGTGTTCTTGGTAATTGTTAGGTGCTGCTACGGTTGCAAGAGCATTGCTATACAGTTTTTATGGTGTGCTTGGCGTTTCTTAGTCAAGGGCACTGTTATCCGGTTGCTAGGGTATTCTGGGTGGTTGACAGGCGTTACTAGGTGGTGGCTAGGAAACTCTGGGAAGTTGTTAGGCATTGTGGATGGTTGCCAAAGCATTGCTATATGGTTGCTAGGGTGTTGTGAGTGGTTGTTGCCAGGGCATTGTTATATGGTAGCTATGGTTTTCCAGCTGGTTACTAGGGAGTTATGGGTGGTTGCCAGGGCATTGCTATACCGTTGCTAGGGTGTTGTGAGTGGTTGTTAGCC
>JAVLUX010000033.1:34395000-34400000 GCA_032164185.1 Moxostoma hubbsi | reverse complement strand
AGCATTTCAAATCAGTTACTCATGACGGTTAGGATGCTCAACGCCATATGCATTGAACAGACTGAACAACACTACAACATTATAAAGAGATACTTCACCCAAAAATGTCAATTCTGTCATCGGATACTCCAACCTGTATGACTTCCTTTCATCGGTGAAAATCAAAAGGAGATGCTAGGGAGAAGTTAACTAAAAGTAGCAGCATGTGGGTGAGTAAATGATGACATAATTTGTATTTCTTTGAGTGAACTATGTCTTTAACAAGAGTAAAGGGATCTGCGTGTAACTTTAATTATTTTATACTAACGTAAACACTCGTAGGCTTCTTTCGCCGTCGCGCGTTGCCAGGGTCGATCGTAGTGAAACGGTTTGCAGCGGTCACACTCAGGACCCTCTGTGTTATGCTTGCAGTCGCACACTAGCTTTCCGTCCTTTTCTCGGACACACCTGGAGGCGTGGCCATTGCATTTACACCTGCCGCCGACCTGGAAGTCACCCACGGCGTAATAATACGAAGGCAGCATCCCGGGCGGTCCGAGCGGGTCTTCGCTCTCACGGCCAGACGTTGATGGCGCTCTTGGGTGCTGTGGGCGACTCAAGACCACTCGAATGTCAGTAACGGTGACCCAGTCCTGCAGGACAGGACTAGAGTCGAAATCCTTGCCTGATGGGCGTCCGTCTAGAGTGCTAAAAGCAATTAGTCCACCAGAAAGAGGGTACAGATCAGTGTATCCATCCGTGCATAGAGCTTCCTGTTCGTTTTGCTTGGTGATCGCCGCTTTGTTCGGTCGGTTGTACATGCGACGACACTGCGACGAGTAGAACTGATACGGCGTCCAGGTACGCCCGTGGTCCATGCTCTTGTAGACGGCCAGTGACTCGGGGCGAGGGGAACAGAACTGCAAGCTGACGTACGTGATTTCGAACTTCTTGCTGAGCGACAGCGTGAGCGTTACATTCAGCGGCGAGCCCCGCAAGTTCTCGGACTGCCAGCAGGTGAGGTTGTGGGCGGAGTTTAGATCAGTGAGGTAGGATGCGGGGTGGGCGTGGCGAGGATCTGACGCGTCACATATCTGGCACGTGCGAACGGCGGGTCGGTCGTCACGTTCCACTAAACTACATGAGCGGGATGGCGGCCGCCCGCATGTGCTCGACACGCTGACCTCCTGCCCGAACGCCGCGTTGATGAATTCTGGGATACAATGCCGGGCGGCACCCGTCTCGTCATAGCATGGGTCCGTATGTGTCACTTGTGGCGCCGAAAATGGGTTGGGACTGTTGGGACTGTGGCTAGATGCCCAGGGAAGTGTTTGAAACACACTTATGAGAGAGAGGAAGTTCTGAATGCTCCACATGATGGGAAAGAGTGATATATGTTCGATGGGGATGGGAAGGAAAGAAGCCAGATGGACGGGTAGAGTGAGGGAAGCCAAATAAACAAACACAGTCTCGTCAGTCTGGTTCACTGGTCCCGACTTTCTCGGAATGAACCCTCAGCAGTCTGCAAACAGAAAGGCACAAAATGCTTAAATAAATTGACGTTAGAACAATGAATCACACCACAAGTGAGTTTTTAATGGTAGTATAGGGGTACAACCTGGTCTCATGGTGAAATGAACCCTAGTGGTGTTGCAACATATTCAAACAAATCCGATAATCACTTCATAAACGCTTACTTTTCGCCTACCAATGTGACATTGCCAATGTGACACATTGTGAGCCGAAAGTGTCACTGATGCAACACAAAAGGATGCAATTGTGTTTTTCATCTCACATTTGCTATTGTGGACATTATCAGGTAGGTTTAGGTTTAAGGTTTAGGGTAGGGAGGTCGGTTTTGTTGATTTTAAACCCAATCGAGCATTGACCTTAAACACCTCATCTGTCTATTTGGAAAATATAACTAGCTTATAGCGCCCCTCAGTGGACATTTCAACTCGGAATTGCGGCGATACGTGTAACGAACCACGTAATATCATTTAGCAAGAATATCGGCAAAGTCACGCCAATGGTTTTGTGTGTCGTTTCAAACACTTAGTTCAAAACGACGATCATTTTTGTGAATTTTATCCAACAAACTAAAATTCCACTATCTTTTTACAGCTGGTTATTGAACAGGTGAACACAATAAAAACTTGGGATGCACCGATATGACATTTCTTTTGGCTGATACCGATACCAATAAAAACCCAGTAGGCCGATACCGATATTTATTTTGTCATCAGATCACTATTTTACTTAGGAATGCAACAGGAAATGTATAAAGATGCACAATAGCTTTATTACTGTTCTAACAATCAAGAATTTCCAAAATATATAATTTCCCATTTATATAATTTCCAATATACATATGTCATATGTGTGGCCCTGCGATGGACTGGCGACCTGTCCAGGGTGTACCCCGCCTTTCGCCCAATGTTAGCTGGGATAGGCTCCAGCCCCACCCCCCCCCCCCCCCCCCCACGACCCTGTACAGGATAAGCGGTTGACGATGGATGGATGGATGGATGGATGGATGGATGGATGGATGGATATGTCATTTTTGATAACTCAGAAGTCAAAGTAGGTAAGTGGCGCTTTCACAACTGTCACGTTCATTTATGCCATTTTTTCCGAATTAACCAAAGAACAAGAGAATAAAAATCAAATATGATATGTTCTTAGGCATGCCAACCCTTCTGCATATTGTAGCTATTATTATTATTTCTGGATTGTGCATTTAAGTTAACTTAACGACCTAATTATACATAAACCATCGTTTTTTTATATTGGTGATTTAATGCTTGTTACCGATGGTTAAAATTTGGTCCATAATTGGCCGATAAATATCGGCAGCTGATACATCGGTGCATCCCTAATCAAAAAACAAATGCATACATATATGATGATGGTAGATTTAACCAAAAAGTTGATCTGCATTCTCAGAACAAGAGTCATTTTGTCATAATGTCAGGGCAAGCTGTCACGTGTTACATGTGATATCATTTGATTACATATTACACTTTTTGTTGTTCAAAACAATGGCTTGAAATTTGCGTGCATTATGCTAACTTTTACATCTATCCTGTTGTTTGAATTGATTGTACTTCATAATAGTAGTATAGTGACAACTTACCCCATATAGTCGGACAACATGCCCCCAAACGTGCTTTTCTGGGCAATAGTGGTTTTGTAGCCAAGGCTTTAAGGTATGTGTAAAGAAAGTGACTTTTAAAAATAAACCTATCCCGAGAAACATTCACAAGAATAAAATGTGTGACAACTAGCCCCGGTGTCTCATTTAGCTACTGTTCATTTAGCTACTGTTTACATTTATAGAAGGTTTAACCCAATAAGACATTTTAGGAACATCATCCGTGCTGTAATATACATCTAGGCTCTAATTGGATTTGGTAAACATTGGTTTTGCCTGTTTAGATTCCTCATGGTTTCTTGGGTGGTTTTTGAGTCCGACGGAGGCCAAGGGGTTTAAATGAGAACACTGAAAGTGATTTTATACTATTACACATACCCAACGGATTAAAGCATTTCTGTAAATGCTGATATTACTCTTTCAAATCATAATGAAGCATTTACAAGAACAAATGAAAGCGTACTAACTGCGGTCAGAGTCCGTTCCACATCCTGTTTGTTCCAAACAGACACCAAGTGACTAAAACCCAATACTCTCAAATCCTCCTAATGTTTCCATGCGTAGGTTGAGGCACATATTATCCGCTGGAGGGGATGCGATGAGTTCTGTGTACAAGTAATGAGAAACAGTTTGACATTAGTGTGTATCTGAGTGTGAGTCACGGCACTACAAAGAGCGGTGAACCATGAAACCAGAGTAAAACTCGTCTCTTAGGACCTGTTACTGTGTGTGTGTGATGTGAATTTCAATGTGGCTCTTTCTGCTAGGGCCCCTTTACGCATGGCCCCTCAAGTACTGACAGTAAATGCCGTTTCACACTAACTTCAACAGAACCAACCAAACTTACATAAACAATATTTAAGTGTAAGCCAGATCAATCCAACCTTATTAGTGTGAGGAAAAATATATTAGTGTTCAGATGCGTACAGGTTTGCACTTTTGTTGTTGATGTTGTTCTAAACCCATCAATACTGTAGGCACAAAGTATGAGACAAAAAAGGGAGTTAGATAAAGGAACTCAGAGTATATATATATATATATACTGTAGATATAAGAGAGAGAGAGAGGATGTATTACAATGAAGAATTAGTCTAAATATGGAGATATGGGTTTCTCTAAGCTCTCAAGCATGTATGTGTAACTCAGAACTGATTTGATCAGAACTGAGAAAGTGCACAAACTCACATTCCATCACAATACACAGATCCGAACTGCAGGTGGCGCTCAAACGCATTTTATCCCTCACAGATGTGAACTGCAGGTGGCGCTCAAATGCATTTTATCCCTCACAGATGTGAACTGCAGGTGGCGCTCAAACGCATTTTATCCCTCACAGATGTGAACTGTAGGTGGCGCTCAAATGCATTTTACCCCTCACAGATGTGCTCGTCCATAGACATTCAGTCTAATGTTCAGTTCAAGCAACACCCTCATTATTACATTGAATATCTCGGCCTCTGAGTGGACTACAAGCTCAATCTAGGTGTCATTAGAAAGCTGAGATCCTCTCCTTTATGATGTCATTTTATCATCAATACTCGAAAACATATTTTCTGATGATTGGTTAGCATGCTTTCCCTTCTGGATGGCATATTCTGTTCTGGACATCTGAGATATAACTGAATTATTCAGCCAAGCAAGCGCACAGACAAGAAAACAATGGGTCATTTTTAGAGAAAACTCCCAAAGGAAGTTTTTAGCAATTTTTTAGCTATTTTGTGCTTAAAGCAGCAGTGATCGGAGCATATGACATATGACTTGATGGCAGGTTTCACTTTGTGATTCTTTTGTAATCTTTTGAACTGTGGTATTAGGGCAACAGAATAAACTTTACAGTCACATTCCTGATAAAGAAAGCTTTTAGTTG
>JAVLUX010000033.1:34372500-34390000 GCA_032164185.1 Moxostoma hubbsi | reverse complement strand
GTAATGTCCTGATTATACTTTGTGATCAGCTGAATGCCACTTTGGTGAATTAAACTACCAATCTCCTTCCGAAACAGCGAAACATGTCCATTATTCCAAACTTTTGGCCACCTGTGTATGTTTATAATCTTATTATGAACACATCCATCCCAATACACAGATGTGAACTGTAGGTGGCGCTCTAACACATTCCATCACAATACACAGATGTGAACTGTAGGTGGCGCTCTAACGCACTCATCACAATACACAGATGTGAACTGTAGGTGGCGCTCTAACGCATTCCATCACAATACACAGATGTGAACTGTAGGTGGCGCTCTAACGCATTCCATCACAATACACAGATGTGAACTGTAGGTGGCGCTCTAACGCATTCCATCACAATACACAGATGTGAACTGTAGGTGGCGCTCTAACACATTCCATCACAATACACAGATGTGAACTGTAGGTGACGCTCTAACACACTCCATCACAATACACAGATGTGAACTGTAGGTGGCGCTCTAACACATTCCATCACAATACACAGATGTGAACTGTAGGTGGCGCTCTAACACATTCCATCACAATACACAGATGTGAACTGTAGGTGACGCTCTAACACACTCCATCACAATACACAGATGTGAACTGTAGGTGGCGCTCTAACACACTCCATCACAATACACAGATGTGAACTGTAGGTGGCGCTCTAACGCATTCCATCACAATACACAGATGTGAACTGTAGGGGGCGCTCTAAAGCATTCCATCACAATACACAGATGTGAACTGTAGGTGGCGCTCTAACGCATTCCATCACAATACACAGATGTGAACTGTAGGTGGCGCTCTAACGCATTCCATCACAATACACAGATGTGAACTGTAGGGGGCGCTCTAACGCATTCCATCACAATACACAGATGTGAACTGTAGGGGGCGCTCTAACACATTCCATCACAATACACAGATGTGAACTGTAGGTGGCGCTCTAACACATTCCATCACAATACACAGATGTGAACTGTAGGGGGCGCTCTAACACATTCCATCACAATACACAGATGTGAACTGTAGGTGGCGCTCTAACACATTCCATCACAATACACAGATGTGAACTGTAGGTGGCGCTCTAACACATTCCATCACAATACACAGATGTGAACTGTAGGAGGCGCTCTAACACATTCCATCACAATACACAGATGTGAACTGTAGGTGGCGCTCTAACACATTCCATCACAATACACAGATGTGAACTGTAGGTGGCGCTCTAACACATTCCATCACAATACACAGATGTGAACTGTAGGTGACGCTCTAACACATTCCATCACAATACACAGATGTGAACTGTAGGTGACGCTCTAACACATTCCATCACAATACACAGATGTGAACTGTAGGTGACGCTCTAACACATTCCATCACAATACACAGATGTGAACTGTAGGTGACGCTCTAACACACTCCATCACAATACACAGATGTGAACTGTAGGTGGCGCTCTAACACACTCCATCACGATACACAGATGTGAACTGTAGGTGGCGCTCTAACACACTCCATCACGATACACAGATGTGAACTGTAGGTGGCGCTCTAACACATTCCATCACAATACACAGATGCGAACTGTAGGTGGCGCTCTAACACATTCCATCACAATACACAGATGTGAACTGTAGGTGGCGCTCTAACACATTCCATCACAATACACAGATGTGAACTGTAGGTGGCGCTCTAACACATTCCATCACAATACACAGATGTGAACTGTAGGTGGAGCTCTAACACATTCCATCACAATACACAGATGTGAACTGTAGGTGGCGCTATAACACATTCCATCACAATACACAGATGTGAACTGTAGGGAGCGCTCTAACACATTTCACCCCTCACAGATGTGAACTGTAGGTGGAGCTCTAACACATTTCACCCCTCACAGATATGAACTGTAGGGGGCGCTCTAACACATTCCATCACAATACACAGATGTGAACTGTAGGTGGAGCTCTAACACATTCCGTCACAATACACAGATGTGAACTGTAGGTGGCGCTCTAACACATTCCATCACAATACACAGATGTGAACTGTAGGTGGAGCTCTAACACATTCCGTCACAATACACAGATGTGAACTGTAGGTGGCGCTCTAACACACTCCATCACAATACACAGATGTGAACTGTAGGTGGCGCTCTAACACACTCCATCACAATACACAGATATGAACTGTAGGGGGCGCTCTAACACATTTCACCCCTCACAGATGTGAACTGTAGGGGGCGCTCTAACACATTCCATCACAATACACAGATGTGAACTGTAGGTGGAGCTCTAACACATTCCGTCACAATACACAGATGTGAACTGTAGGTGGCGCTCTAACACATTCCATCACAATACACAGATGTGAACTGTAGGTGGCGCTCTAACACACTCCATCACAATACACAGATGTGAACTGTAGGTGGCGCTCTAACACATTCCATCACAATACACAGATGTGAACTGTAGGGAGCGCTCTAACACATTTCACCCCTCACAGATGTGAACTGTAGGTGGAGCTCTAACACATTTCACCCCTCACAGATATGAACTGTAGGGGGCGCTCTAACACATTCCATCACAATACACAGATGTGAACTGTAGGTGGAGCTCTAACACATTCCGTCACAATACACAGATGTGAACTGTAGGTGGCGCTCTAACACATTCCATCACAATACACAGATGTGAACTGTAGGTGGAGCTCTAACACATTCCGTCACAATACACAGATGTGAACTGTAGGTGGCGCTCTAACACACTCCATCACAATACACAGATGTGAACTGTAGGTGGCGCTCTAACACACTCCATCACAATACACAGATGTGAACTGTAGGTGACGCTCTAACACACTCCATCACAATACACAGATGTGAACTGTAGGTGGCGCTCTAACACACTCCATCACAATACACAGATGTGAACTGTAGGTGGCGCTCTAACGCATTCCATCACAATACACAGATGTGAACTGTAGGTGGCGCTCTAACGCATTCCATCACAATACACAGATGTGAACTGTAGGGGGCGCTCTAACGCATTCCATCACAATACACAGATGTGAACTGTAGGTGGCGCTCTAACGCATTCCATCACAATACACAGATGTGAACTGTAGGTGGCGCTCTAACGCATTCCATCACAATACACAGATGTGAACTGTAGGGGGCGCTCTAACGCATTCCATCACAATACACAGATGTGAACTATAGGTGGCGCTCTAACACATTTCACCCCAATACACAGATGTGAACTGTAGGTGGCGCTCTAACACATTCCATCACAATACACAGATGTGAACTGTAGGGGGCGCTCTAACACATTCCATCACAATACACAGATGTGAACTGTAGGTGGCGCTCTAACACATTCCATCACAATACACAGATGTGAACTGTAGGTGGCGCTCTAACACATTCCATCACAATACACAGATGTGAACTGTAGGTGGCGCTCTAACACATTCCATCACAATACACAGATGTGAACTGTAGGGGGCGCTCTAACACATTCCATCACAATACACAGATGTGAACTGTAGGTGGCGCTCTAACACATTCCATCACAATACACAGATGTGAACTGTAGGTGGCGCTCTAACACATTCCATCACAATACACAGATGTGAACTGTAGGTGGCGCTCTAACACATTCCATCACAATACACAGATGTGAACTGTAGGTGACGCTCTAACACATTCCATCACAATACACAGATGTGAACTGTAGGTGACGCTCTAACACATTCCATCACAATACACAGATGTGAACTGTAGGTGACGCTCTAACACATTCCATCACAATACACAGATGTGAACTGTAGGTGACGCTCTAACACACTCCATCACAATACACAGATGTGAACTGTAGGTGGCGCTCTAACACACTCCATCACAATACACAGATGTGAACTGTAGGTGGCGCTCTAACACACTCCATCACAATACACAGATCTGAACTGTAGGTGGCGCTCTAACACATTCCATCACAATACACAGATGCGAACTGTAGGTGGCGCTCTAACACATTCCATCACAATACACAGATGCGAACTGTAGGTGGCGCTCTAACACATTCCATCACAATACACAGATGTGAACTGTAGGTGGCGCTCTAACACATTCCATCACAATACACAGATGTGAACTGTAAGTGGCGCTCTAACACATTCCATCACAGTACACAGATGTGAACTGTAGGTGGAGCTCTAACACATTCCATCACAATACACAGATGTGAACTGTAGGTGGCGCTCTAACACATTCCATCACAATACACAGATGTGAACTGTAGGGAGCGCTCTAACACATTTCACCCCTCACAGATGTGAACTGTAGGTGGAGCTCTAACACATTTCACCCCTCACAGATATGAACTGTAGGTGGCGCTCTAACACATTCCGTCACAATACACAGATGTGAACTGTAGGTGGAGCTCTAACACATTCCGTCACAATACACAGATGTGAACTGTAGGTGGAGCTCTAACACATTTCACCCCTCACAGATGTGAACTGTAGGTGGCGCTCTAACACATTCCGTCACAATACACAGATGTGAACTGTAGGTGGAGCTCTAACACATTCCGTCACAATACACAGATGTGAACTGTAGGTGGCGCTCTAACACATTCCATCACAATACACAGATGTGAACTGTAGGTGGCGCTCTAACACATTCCATCACAATACACAGATGTGAACTGTAGGTGGCGCTCTAACACATTCCATCACAATACACAGATGTGAACTGTAGGTGGAGCTCTAACACATTCCATCACAATACACAGATGTGAACTGTAGGTGGCGCTATAACACATTCCATCACAATACACAGATGTGAACTGTAGGGAGCGCTCTAACACATTTCACCCCTCACAGATGTGAACTGTAGGTGGAGCTCTAACACATTTCACCCCTCACAGATATGAACTGTAGGGGGCGCTCTAACACATTCCATCACAATACACAGATGTGAACTGTAGGTGGAGCTCTAACACATTCCGTCACAATACACAGATGTGAACTGTAGGTGGCGCTCTAACACATTCCATCACAATACACAGATGTGAACTGTAGGTGGAGCTCTAACACATTCCGTCACAATACACAGATGTGAACTGTAGGTGGCGCTCTAACACACTCCATCACAATACACAGATGTGAACTGTAGGTGGCGCTCTAACACACTCCATCACAATACACAGATATGAACTGTAGGGGGCGCTCTAACACATTTCACCCCTCACAGATGTGAACTGTAGGGGGCGCTCTAACACATTCCATCACAATACACAGATGTGAACTGTAGGTGGAGCTCTAACACATTCCGTCACAATACACAGATGTGAACTGTAGGTGGCGCTCTAACACATTCCATCACAATACACAGATGTGAACTGTAGGTGGCGCTCTAACACACTCCATCACAATACACAGATGTGAACTGTAGGTGGCGCTCTAACACATTCCATCACAATACACAGATGTGAACTGTAGGGAGCGCTCTAACACATTTCACCCCTCACAGATGTGAACTGTAGGTGGAGCTCTAACACATTTCACCCCTCACAGATATGAACTGTAGGGGGCGCTCTAACACATTCCATCACAATACACAGATGTGAACTGTAGGTGGAGCTCTAACACATTCCGTCACAATACACAGATGTGAACTGTAGGTGGCGCTCTAACACATTCCATCACAATACACAGATGTGAACTGTAGGTGGAGCTCTAACACATTCCGTCACAATACACAGATGTGAACTGTAGGTGGCGCTCTAACACACTCCATCACAATACACAGATGTGAACTGTAGGTGGCGCTCTAACACACTCCATCACAATACACAGATGTGAACTGTAGGTGACGCTCTAACACACTCCATCACAATACACAGATGTGAACTGTAGGTGGCGCTCTAACACACTCCATCACAATACACAGATGTGAACTGTAGGTGGCGCTCTAACGCATTCCATCACAATACACAGATGTGAACTGTAGGTGGCGCTCTAACGCATTCCATCACAATACACAGATGTGAACTGTAGGGGGCGCTCTAACGCATTCCATCACAATACACAGATGTGAACTGTAGGTGGCGCTCTAACGCATTCCATCACAATACACAGATGTGAACTGTAGGTGGCGCTCTAACGCATTCCATCACAATACACAGATGTGAACTGTAGGGGGCGCTCTAACGCATTCCATCACAATACACAGATGTGAACTATAGGTGGCGCTCTAACACATTTCACCCCAATACACAGATGTGAACTGTAGGTGGCGCTCTAACACATTCCATCACAATACACAGATGTGAACTGTAGGGGGCGCTCTAACACATTCCATCACAATACACAGATGTGAACTGTAGGTGGCGCTCTAACACATTCCATCACAATACACAGATGTGAACTGTAGGTGGCGCTCTAACACATTCCATCACAATACACAGATGTGAACTGTAGGTGGCGCTCTAACACATTCCATCACAATACACAGATGTGAACTGTAGGGGGCGCTCTAACACATTCCATCACAATACACAGATGTGAACTGTAGGTGGCGCTCTAACACATTCCATCACAATACACAGATGTGAACTGTAGGTGGCGCTCTAACACATTCCATCACAATACACAGATGTGAACTGTAGGTGGCGCTCTAACACATTCCATCACAATACACAGATGTGAACTGTAGGTGACGCTCTAACACATTCCATCACAATACACAGATGTGAACTGTAGGTGACGCTCTAACACATTCCATCACAATACACAGATGTGAACTGTAGGTGACGCTCTAACACATTCCATCACAATACACAGATGTGAACTGTAGGTGACGCTCTAACACACTCCATCACAATACACAGATGTGAACTGTAGGTGGCGCTCTAACACACTCCATCACAATACACAGATGTGAACTGTAGGTGGCGCTCTAACACACTCCATCACAATACACAGATGTGAACTGTAGGTGGCGCTCTAACACATTCCATCACAATACACAGATGCGAACTGTAGGTGGCGCTCTAACACATTCCATCACAATACACAGATGCGAACTGTAGGTGGCGCTCTAACACATTCCATCACAATACACAGATGTGAACTGTAGGTGGCGCTCTAACACATTCCATCACAATACACAGATGTGAACTGTAAGTGGCGCTCTAACACATTCCATCACAGTACACAGATGTGAACTGTAGGTGGAGCTCTAACACATTCCATCACAATACACAGATGTGAACTGTAGGTGGCGCTCTAACACATTCCATCACAATACACAGATGTGAACTGTAGGGAGCGCTCTAACACATTTCACCCCTCACAGATGTGAACTGTAGGTGGAGCTCTAACACATTTCACCCCTCACAGATATGAACTGTAGGGGGCGCTCTAACACATTCCATCACAATACACAGATGTGAACTGTAGGTGGAGCTCTAACACATTCCGTCACAATACACAGATGTGAACCGTAGGTGGCGCTCTAACACATTCCATCACAATACACAGATGTGAACTGTAGGTGGAGCTCTAACACATTCCGTCACAATACACAGATGTGAACTGTAGGTGGCGCTCTAACACACTCCATCACAATACACAGATGTGAACTGTAGGTGGCGCTCTAACACACTCCATCACAATACACAGATATGAACTGTAGGGGGCGCTCTAACACATTTCACCCCTCACAGATGTGAACTGTAGGGGGCGCTCTAACACATTCCATCACAATACACAGATGTGAACTGTAGGTGGAGCTCTAACACATTCCGTCACAATACACAGATGTGAACTGTAGGTGGCGCTCTAACACACTCCATCACAATACACAGATGTGAACTGTAGGTGGCGCTCTAACACATTCCATCACAATACACAGATGTGAACTGTAGGGAGCGCTCTAACACATTTCACCCCTCACAGATGTGAACTGTAGGTGGAGCTCTAACACATTTCACCCCTCACAGATGTGAACTGTAGGTGGCGCTCTAACACATTTCACCCCTCACAGATGTGAACTGTAGGTGGCGCTCTAACACATTCCATCACAATACACAGATGTGAACTGTAGGTGGCGCTCTAACACACTCCATCACAATACACAGATGTGAACTGTAGGTGGCGCTCTAACACATTCCATCACAATACACAGATGTGAACTGTAGGGAGCGCTCTAACACATTTCACCCCTCACAGATGTGAACTGTAGGTGGAGCTCTAACACATTTCACCCCTCACAGATATGAACTGTAGGGGGCGCTCTAACACATTCCATCACAATACACAGATGTGAACTGTAGGTGGAGCTCTAACACATTCCGTCACAATACACAGATGTGAACTGTAGGTGGCGCTCTAACACATTCCATCACAATACACAGATGTGAACTGTAGGTGGAGCTCTAACACATTCCGTCACAATACACAGATGTGAACTGTAGGTGGAGCTCTAACACATTTCACCCCTCACAGATGTGAACTGTAGGTGGCGCTCTAACACATTCCGTCACAATACACAGATGTGAACTGTAGGTGGAGCTCTAACACATTCCGTCACAATACACAGATGTGAACTGTAGGTGGCGCTCTAACACATTCCATCACAATACACAGATGTGAACTGTAGGTGGAGCTCTAACACATTCCGTCACAATACACAGATGTGAACTGTAGGTGGAGCTCTAACACATTTCACCCCTCACAGATATGAACTGTAGGGGGCGCTCTAACACATTCCATCACAATACACAGATGTGAACTGTAGGTGGAGCTCTAACACATTCCGTCACAATACACAGATGTGAACTGTAGGTGGCGCTCTAACACATTCCATCACAATACACAGATGTGAACTGTAGGTGGAGCTCTAACACATTCCGTCACAATACACAGATGTGAACTGTAGGTGGAGCTCTAACACATTTCACCCCTCACAGATGTGAACTGTAGGTGGCGCTCTAACACATTCCATCACAATACACAGATGTGAACTGTAGGGAGCGCTCTAACACATTTCACCCCTCACAGATGTGAACTGTAGGTGGAGCTCTAACACATTTCACCCCTCACAGATGTGAACTGTAGGTGGCGCTCTAACACATTTCACCCCTCACAGATGTGAACTGTAGGTGGCGCTCTAACACATTCCATCACAATACACAGATGTGAACTGTAGGTGGCGCTCTAACACACTCCATCACAATACACAGATGTGAACTGTAGGTGGCGCTCTAACACATTCCATCACAATACACAGATGTGAACTGTAGGGAGCGCTCTAACACATTTCACCCCTCACAGATGTGAACTGTAGGTGGAGCTCTAACACATTTCACCCCTCACAGATATGAACTGTAGGGGGCGCTCTAACACATTCCATCACAATACACAGATGTGAACTGTAGGTGGAGCTCTAACACATTCCGTCACAATACACAGATGTGAACTGTAGGTGGAGCTCTAACACATTCCATCACAATACACAGATGTGAACTGTAGGTGGCGCTCTAACACATTCCATCACAATACACAGATGTGAACTGTAGGTGGAGCTCTAACACATTCCATCACAATACACAGATGTGAACTGTAGGTGGCGCTCTAACACATTCCATCACAATACACAGATGTGAACTGTAGGTGGCGCTCTAACACATTCCATCACAATACACAGATGTGAACTGTAGGTGGCGCTCTAACACATTCCATCACAATACACAGATGTGAACTGTAGGTGGAGCTCTAACACATTCCATCACAATACACAGATGTGAACTGTAGGTGGCGCTCTAACACATTCCATCACAATACACAGATGTGAACTGTAGGTGGAGCTCTAACACATTCCATCACAATACACAGATGTGAACTGTAGGTGGCGCTCTAACACATTCCATCACAATACACAGATGTGAACTGTAGGTGGAGCTCTAACACATTCCGTCACAATACACAGATGTGAACTGTAGGTGGAGCTCTAACACATTTCACCCCTCACAGATGTGAACTGTAGGTGGCGCTCTAACACATTCCGTCACAATACACAGATGTGAACTGTAGGTGGAGCTCTAACACATTCCGTCACAATACACAGATGTGAACTGTAGGTGGCGCTCTAACACATTCCATCACAATACACAGATGTGAACTGTAGGTGGAGCTCTAACACATTCCGTCACAATACACAGATGTGAACTGTAGGTGGAGCTCTAACACATTTCACCCCTCACAGATGTGAACTGTAGGTGGCGCTCTAACACATTCCATCACAATACACAGATGTGAACTGTAGGTGGCGCTCTAACACACTCCATCACAATACACAGATGTGAACTGTAGGTGGCGCTCTAACACATTCCATCACAATACACAGATATGAACTGTAGGGAGCGCTCTAACACATTTCACCCCTCACAGATGTGAACTGTAGGTGGAGCTCTAACACATTTCACCCCTCACAGATATGAACTGTAGGGGGCGCTCTAACACATTCCATCACAATACACAGATGTGAACTGTAGGTGGCGCTCTAACACATTCCATCACAATACACAGATGTGAACTGTAGGTGGCGCTCTAACACATTCCATCACAATACACAGATGTGAACTGTAGGTGGCGCTCTAACACATTCCATCACAATACACAGATGTGAACTGTAGGTGGAGCTCTAACACATTCCGTCACAATACACAGATGTGAACTGTAGGTGGCGCTCTAACACACTCCATCACAATACACAGATGTGAACTGTAGGTGGCGCTCTAACACACTCCATCACAATACACAGATATGAACTGTAGGGGGCGCTCTAACACATTTCACCCCTCACAGATGTGAACTGTAGGGGGCGCTCTAACACATTCCATCACAATACACAGATGTGAACTGTAGGTGGAGCTCTAACACATTCCGTCACAATACACAGATGTGAACTGTAGGTGGCGCTCTAACACACTCCATCACAATACACAGATGTGAACTGTAGGTGGCGCTCTAACACATTTCACCCCTCACAGATGTGCTCGTCCATAGACATTCAGTCTAATGTTCAGTTCAAGCAACACCCTCATTATTACATTGAATATCTCGGCCTCTGAGTGGACTACAAGCTCAATCTAGGTGTCATTAGAAAGCTGAGATCCTCTCCTTTGCTATGATATATACCATTTTATAATCAATAATATGTTGATAACATATATTTGCTTACCATGCTTTTCCAGCTGGAATGCTTATTTTTTTATTCTGGGTATTTTAGAAATAAAATTGGATTATTCACCCAAGCAAGCTCACAAACAAGTAAACAATGGCTCATTTTGTAGAAAACTGCCTAAGATAAAAGCATATGTAAAGTTTTTAGCTATTTGGGGCTGAAATCAGCAGTTATTGGTGCATAAATGAGACATTTGTATTGTAAGTCTTCCAGAAATCATATTTCAATTAGGGATGATTTTGCAAATCTTTCAAACTGTGGTTTTAGGGCAACACAATCAACTATACAGTCATATTCCTGAGAATGAGAGCTTTCATTTGATATATGACTTGCCTGTTTAAGTGCTACGTTAAAGACTTTTATATTCATATTCATACCACATTTCCTCTTTAAGTAGCGCTTATTTGCGACATGGATGTTTTCGGGCCTCATTTTGTTATTTTTTGCAACATGATGCAAACGTGAGTGTGTTCTCTGGAAAGTTCAGATTCAAAGCTTTCAAATGATACCACATATGCCTGAATTATATTAAAGGTTTAAGCGTAAACTTACTTTGCGATATAGCCCCCCCACCCCCCTTTGGCGGGTATATAGAGTTTAAGGGGTTAAATGTTAAGAGAAGGGTGTCATACACACACACACACACACACACGCGGAAGAGGCTTCTTTTGCTGAAATAGGTGGAGAGTGAAATATAGGCCATGTTGACTTTAGCTGCTAAGGTGGACCAAGCCAAGACCGCGCTGGATCCAAACTTCTCACTGAAGCTGAAGAAGTACGGCCCAATTACATATTAAAATGCAAAATAAGCTTCTTTCATGCTAAAACGTCACACAAAACCATGGCACAAATCACTTTGATAGAATGCGTAAACACAAAGCAGCATGTTGTGTGATATTTAAAGGGACAGTACACTCATAAATGAAAATACTCACCCTCATGCACCCTCCTAAAGATGTTTACGATAGCTTTGTGAATGAAATTTGAGGCATTATCGACTGAAAATGTATTTTATTCCTCACACAATGCTATCATATGGCTTCAGAAGACTTGGGATATAGTGCACGAGTTGTACAGGCCAGTTTTATGGTGCTTTTTTGGGAGCATAACAGCACCAAAACATTGTAAAGACATTTTTAATGTACATTTAAAGATATAGTGCTGGCAAAGAGAGCTCGGATGGTGTAAGTAGGTCAAGAATCAAATGAAAACACACGGTTTGCTGATCAAATCTCTCTCTCTCTCTCTCTCTCTCTCTCTGTCTGCTACAACTCTTGCACAATGTTTTTTTTATTTTGACAGCTCTGAAACGGTTTTCCAGGTCCAGAACCGTAAACTGAGCTCGGTGTAAATGTTTTTCTCAAAGTTTAACTCTGCAGTTCATCTGTGACCTCAGGGAAACTAGAGAGGGGGTTCACTGCCATAAAATCACAGGAATCCACACACACACACACACACACGTGTGAGACCTCAACGGTGTCACGCATACCTGAGATGACTCGTGAAGAGTTGCGGAACGAGAACGAAACACAGTTTGGACCGCACTGTTCGCTCGGTTAAATTACAATTGAATCGGCTGCAAATAAAACATTAAAAATACAAATAAATGTCTCATTCACCCACGTCTCCGCGACCCCTGACAGGATTGGGCCCCTGGGGGCCGCTCTGAATGTCAAAAACTGATTATTCAAAAATAACTATTTTTGAATGCTAAAAGACTCATTAAAAACAACATAAAATGAACATATACTCAATATCAAGTCACGCTAATTCGCAATTGGTGGTTAATTAATAACAAATAGACAGTTTACATAAGAATTGCATTCAAATCAGAATCCGAAATTCATTGTTGACCCTCCTGAAAATGTAACATGGCGACCAAAGTTTTTTCCAAAATACTATACAGTGAGAATTGGTATTATAATATGTGGTTACCATGGTAAATAAAATAAAATAATAAAGGGAATCGTTTAAATCTGATACAGTATAAGCAATATATGGACATATATACATAATTATAATTCATATATTTGAGCATATATGTACCTATAATTAAATTCCACAAATATTGGTGAAAATATATGTTGCATATGTATATATATATATATATATATATATATATATATATATATATATATATATATATATATATATATATATATATACAACTTTATTACATATACTGTATTTAAGCATGTGACCTGTTTTAAATAGATTTCTCTATGGGAATATTCAGTCAGATAAGCTGGGTTGTGTTTGTGATGCATATACAATCTATAGAATCTATATTTTTACATAGTAACAACATAGTAACAACTGTTTGCGAGAACTTACCTGGATTGAGTCTGAATCTGTTAACTTCATTCCAACACAAGCACAGATGTGTGGAAAATAAATCCAGATTGATTCTTGTGTTGTTCTGTTGTTGAATGTAAACTCACAGTCAATCCATCTCATCCACGAGTATCCGTTCATGAGATCTCTCCATACACCATCACCGCTCCACACCGACACACACACTGAAACACACACACACTCTGAGAGAGAGAGAGAGAGAGAGAGAGAGAGAGAGAGAGAGAGAGAGAGAGAGACTGTGCCCCCCTCACCAACCCGAACAGTTCCAGGCACAAACTGCTTTAGAGAGAAAGAGCGTGATGTGCCAGGGGCGTAGCAGTCATTTTAAAAGTGGGGGGGACACAACTGTCAGTAGGTGGCTTGCACAGACCCAAAACTTACAGTGAAGTATGATGTAAGTATTATATTAATATATAAGTATTATATACTTGTAGTATTTTAAAGATTCAAATATTGCAATTTAAATGCAAAATATAGCAACATCGGCTGCATAAATAAAGGGCATCTTGTGGCGCACTTGCTTCTGTTTCACACACTACAATAAAAGAGCACAAGCTGGTCCTTGAATAATTATTTAATCAATGACAATAACACTGGATGACAATCAGTCAGGCTTTAAACGTGGACACTCCAACGGGACTGCCCTGCTGTCTGTCGCTGAGACGGGCGAAAGCCGAATACAGATCGTCCGTCCTGATTCTGCTGGACCTTTCTGAAGCCTTTGACACAGTCAACCATCAGATCTTACTCTCCACCCTCTCTACGCTGGGCATCAGAGGAACTGTGCATGACTGGTTGCTCATAGGTAGGTCAATCAAAGTAGCCTGGAGAGGTGAGGTATCCAAGCCACTTCAGCTACTTACTGGGGTAGCGCAGGGCTCAGTGCTTGGGCCACTTCAGTTCTCTATATACACAACATCAATGGGGCCCATCATTCAGGCACATGGTTTCTCTTAACAATGCTATGTCGATGACACACAGCTCTACTTGTCTTTCCAGCACAACGACATGTCTGGCAGACATCTTGGTCTGGATGAAGGAACACCACCTGCAACTCAATCCAGCCAAGACTGAACTCCCCGTCTTTCCAGCCAATCCTGCTGTTGAACACAACATCACCGTGCAGCTGGGTCCAACTACAGCTAAATTTCACAGACCACATCTCAAAGACTGCAAGATCATGTAGATTTACACTCTACAATATCAGGAAGATAAGACCCTTCCTCTCCGAACATGCCACACAACTGCTTGTTCAGTCACCTTTCATCTCTAGACTGGACTACTGTAACGCTCTCATTGCAGAACTTCCTGCATGTGCTATTAGACCTCTGCAAATGACCCAGAATGCAGCAGCACGTCTGGTCTTTAATGACCCAAAGAGAGCGCATGTTACACCACTCCTTGTCTCTCTCCACTGGCTGCCGGTTGATGCACGTATTAAATACAAGGCTCTGATGCTGACATATAAAACAGTCACTGGGTCTTTTCCAGCATACCTAAAATCATTTCTGCAGAGCTACGTGCCCACTAAACGCCTGCAGTCAGCTAAGAAACGTCGCCTTGCTGTACCAACACAAAGAGGCACCAAAACACTTTCCGGGACTTTCGGCTTCATTGTACCACAGTGGTTGAATGCCCTTCCAAACTCCATCCATGAAGCCGACTCACTCTCTGTCTTCAAAAAACAATTCCTTGATGCACTTTAATCTGTTTTGAATGCTATTCTGATGCATTTACATTTATGCATTTGGCAGACGCTTTTATCCAAAGTGACTTACAGTGCACTTATTACAGGGACAATCCCCCCGGAGCAACCTGGAGTTAAGTGCCTTACTCAAGGACACAATGGTGGTGGCTGTGGGGATCGAACCAGCAACCTTCTGATTCTGATGCCCACTACTGCCACCACCACTCCACTAGATGCTAGTGAAACTTTGTATGGGTTTAGCTTGGTAAAGTGCGTGGGACCGAATCACCTTTTTAAAGAGTGCGGGGGACATGTGCCCCACGTCCCCTGTGGCTGCTATGCACTTGGATGGGCTGTGCTCAAAACCTAGTGAGCTGCCTACCTAGGCAACTATTTTTAGCTATTTTGATCATAAATATGAATACGGTTATAAATATGAATACAGTTATAAATATGAATATGGCATAAATATGAATACAGTTATAAATATGAATATGGTTATAAATATGAATACGGTTATTAATATGAATACGGTTATAAATATGAATACAGTTATAAATTTGAATACGGTTATTAATATGAATACGGTTATAAATATGAATATGGTTATTAATATGAATATGGTTATAAATCTGAATACAGTTATAAATATGAATATGGCATAAATATGAATACGGTTATAAATATGAATATGGTTATAAATATGAATACAGTTATAAATATGAATATGGCATAAATATGAATACAGTTATAAATCTGAATACGGTTATAAATATGAATACAGTTATAAATCTGAATACAGTTATAAATATGAATATGGCATAAATATGAATACAGTTATAAATATGAATACGGTTATAAATCTGAATATGGCATAAATATGAATACGTTATAAATCTGAATATGGTTATAAATATGAATACAGTTATAAATCTGAATACGGTTATAAATATGAATACGGTTATAAATATGAATATGGCATAAATATGAATACGGTTATAAATCTGAATATGGTTATAAATATGAATACAGTTATAAATATGAATATGGCATAAATATGAATACGTTATAAATCTGAATATGGTTATAAATATGAATACAGTTATAAATCTGAATACGGTTATAAATATGAATACGGTTATAAATCTGAATATGGCATAAATATGAATACAGTTATAAATCTGAATATGGTTATAAATATGAATACAGTTATAAATATGAATATGGCATAAATATGAATACAGTTATAAATATGAATACGGTTATAAATATGAATACAGTTATAAATATGAATACGGTTATAAATATGAATACGGTTATAAATCTGAATATGGCATAAATATGAATACGGTTATAAATCTGAATATGGTTATAAATATGAATACAGTTATAAATCTGAATATGGTTATAAATATGAATACAGTTATAAATCTGAATACAGTTATAAATATGAATACGGTTATTAATATGAATACGGTTATAAATATGAATATGGTTATTAATATGAATATGGTTATAAATCTGAATACAGTTATAAATATGAATATGGCATAAATATGAATACGGTTATAAATCTGAATATGGTTATAAATATGAATACAGTTATAAATATGAATATGGCATAAATATGAATACAGTTATAAATCTGAATATGGTTATAAATATGAATACAGTTATAAATCAGAATACAGTTATAAATATGAATAAGGCATAAATATGAATACAGTTATAAATATGAATACGGTTATAAATATGAATACAGTTATAAATATGAATACGGTTATAAATATGAATACGGTTATAAATCTGAATATGGCATAAATATGAATACGTTATAAATCTGAATATGGTTATAAATATGAATACAGTTATAAATCTGAATACGGTTATAAATATGAATACGGTTATAAATCTGAATATGGCATAAATATGAATACGGTTATAAATCTGAATATGGTTATAAATATGAATACGGTTATAAATCTGAATATGGCATAAATCTGAATACAGTTATAAATATGAATACAGTTATAAATATGAATACGGTTATAAATCTGAATATGGCATAAATATGAATATGGTTATAAATATGAATACGGTTATAAATCTGAATATGGCATAAATATGAATACGGTTATAAATCTGAATATGGTTATAAATATGAA
>JAVLUX010000033.1:34352500-34367500 GCA_032164185.1 Moxostoma hubbsi | reverse complement strand
TTTGCCTGTTTTGTAGATTTTAAGAAAGCGTTTGATTCAATCTGCATGAAGGATTATTCTTTTAAACTTATTGACAGCGGTGTAGGGGAAAATCTTATGATGTCATCAAATCATGTACACACACAGTCAATGTGCTGTTAAAATTGGCAACAAAAGAACCAAATTTTTTCCATCAACGGCGAGGAGTGAGACAGGGCTGCAGTTTAAGCCCCGCCCTCTTCACATGTATATCATCAGTTGGCACAAACTATTGAACAATCTCCCGTTCGAGGTCTCACTTTACATGACACAGAAATAAAGTGTCTCCTCTATGCAGATGACCTGGTGCTCCTGTCCGCCCACTTAAAGAGGGGCTCCAGCAGAGCCTGGCATTACTGGAGAGTTACTGTCAGACCTGGGCCCTGACAGTCAACCACCAAAAACAAAAGTCATGATCTTCCAAAAGCGATCCAGATCTCAGGGACTAACAAACATTTTTACATTATCAAACAGAAGCATTGAAATCACAAAGACATACACTTACCTCGGCCTATAAATCTAGTTCTACAGGTAATTTGCTTGGCTGTGAATGAACTCAAAGAGAAAGCACAAAGGGCCTTTTATGCCATTAAAAAATCCATTAAAATTGATATTCCGATCAGGAACTGGCTCAAAATATTCAAATCAGTCATCGAACCAATCGCATTATATGGCAGTGAGTTTGGGGTCCACCTGTAAAATTTGACTATTAAATTGGGAAAAACATCCCATTGAAACTCTGCATCTGGAATTTTGTAAAAGAATCATTTATGTCCAAAGAAAGCCCCAAATAATGGATGCAGGGCAGAATTAGGCCAATACCTCTCCTTTTGAACATTCAGAAAAGAGGCCATCAAATTCTGGAAGCATCTAAAGACAAGTGACCCCAACACATACCATCATAAAGCCCTAAAACACCAAGAGCTGAGCGGGTGAAGAGTCCCCTAGTAGCCAGCTTGTCCTGAGACTGACTGAAGTCACACCTGAGGAGATCGGCCAGTCTCAGGATAACGGCACACTCACAAACATTCGGCCCAACCAAATTATACACAAAGAAAAGGAGAAATACCTCACGCATTGGACAAACACCATTAAAACTCAACACAAAGACTGGAATGTTATTCGGCACTAAATCGAGAGTACACCGTGGCAAACTATCTGACCACAGTGACTGACAGAAAGTTAAGAAAAGCACTGACGATGTACAGACTCAGCGAGCACAGTCTGGCCGTAAGACGGGCCGCCGCAGACAGACATGGCTGCCCCGCGAGGACAGACTGTGCTCCCAATGCATCCTGGAGTGATTGAGACAGAACTGCACTTCCTCACAGAATGTCCAAAATACCAACCAATTAGAAACAAATATTACCCCAAAATTAACAACATATGTCCAGATTTCAATGCATGTACCCCGACACAAAAAATGTGTTTTATTCTGGGGGAAAAAAGAGGAATGTGAAAATATAGCTGGCAAGATTTGTACTATCCTGTAGAAACCTGCGGGACAACCAGAACTCAACAATAACAACACATGATGTATCGATGACCCCCTGACCCCAACCTCCCCCCCCCCGTTACTGACCCCATATGTTGCATTAATGCTATTTATTTTATATTTATTATTGTTGTCATGTCTTAGTTTAGTTCCTGTTTGTTTGTATGTAATTGCTTTGGCAATACAAAATGTCTTTGTCATGCCAATAAAGCTCGTTAAATTGAAAAAAATTGATGAGAGAGAGAGAGAGAGAGAGAGAGAGTGTGTGGTGTGAAAGGAGAGAGAGAGAGTGAGAGAGAGAGAGAGAGAGTGTGTGTGTGAGAGAGAGAAAACACAAAAACTGCTCCAATCAAGAGGAAAACACAAGACAAGTGCGCCACCTGCTGTTAATCCTGAACAGTTTCAGGGAGAATATGTGCTGAGAAACACGTGAATCATGAAACATGTTAAGAACATGCCATTTTTCACCCCAAAGAAATGAAAGTATATTATAAGGAGCATAAGGCCTACTTTTAACACCATTATGATTATTCATGTGTTGAAACTTTATCAGAAAATGTATATTAAATGACAAAGTATGCATAACTATTTTTTATAATTTATTGTTGGCGTTTAAATGTTCTTACACTCAAATAATAATAATAATAATAATTATATATATATATATATCAGTCTAGGCCTATGCATTTAAATTATATATTTTAAAAATCCATCAAACTCAAAATATCAGTATTAACTAAATGAAATTAATAAAACTTATACTGAATATGTAGTTCTTAAAAATGCACTGAAATATTTTTGAGGGCATAAAACATGAACATGGTTTTCATTTGTGTAGAATTACGTATTTAAATTCTTACAATAAGACAAATATTATATATGAGGGATAAATATAAATATATATATATACACAGTATATTTGGTTATCAGATCAGATCACAGAAATTAAATAAAATATATATTTCTTCTTTGGTCTCTTACCATGATCAGATCCTGCACATGTTTGTCCTGTAGAAGTGAAGGAGTCATGTCATGTGTCAGTCGATAGGGGGCAGTGCAGCATTTCAAATCTCATGAGAGCACAAACTCTAACATTGAGCATTAATGCCACATTATATAGGGTCAGTAACAGGGGTCAGGGGTCATCAATACATCATGTGTTGTTATTGATTTGAGTTCTGGTTGTCAAGTATTCTTTTGCAAAATTGTGAATGTAGAGTTTCAATGGCATGTTTTCCCCAAATCATAAAGTCAAATTACAAGTGGACCCCACACCTCACTGCCATATAATGCAATTGGTTCAATTATTGATTTGAAAAGTTTGAGCCAAATTTGAATTGGAATATCAATTTTAATGGCATTAAAGCCCTTTGAGCTTTCCCTCTCTCTCTCTCTCTCTCTCTCTCTCTCTCTCTCTCACTCTCTCTCTCTCCATCTCTCACTCACTCACAGTTTTTTATGTATTAGTTTTTAAACGATTATTTGTTTATTTCCTTGATTAAGAGTGCAAAACATTCTTTTTAGAGTATTCAACAGATCAAAAACTACATCTGCATCTGTCACCTTGTAAGATTTCATGTTTACTGACAGCAGCACCTGGTGGCTGAGGGTGGTACTGCATGCTGACTGTTAGCAAGCAAGCAAAATCAAATAAAAACAAATTTTGAGGGAAAAAAAAACATTTATTTGATGATGAGAGAAATTTATTTTTGTAGGACATAGGCTCAGGAAGGCACTGACACACCTAACAAACAAATGCACCTGGTGAAATGTTGTTTCATGGTGCGGTTCAGGGCTTCAGAATGATACTGAGGCACGAATAGTATTGAACACTCAACACATGCTTGAAGTTTGTCTGAATGTCATTGCATTAGATAACAAAACTCATCGTAGCTAGAGATTTTCTCAGAACTCATTTTACTTTGACAATAAAATGTGCTTGCTATGGTATTTTTTTATCTAATCAAATTACATTCATACTTTTTAAGTGTGGCTTTAAGTGTCCAAATACTTTTCGGGGCCATTAATAACAGAAGACTTGCTCATAATATAGTAAATACTCCATGCCATGAGAACACAGAGAAACATGTGATCGTTCTGACCAGCAGAATATTCCTTCACATTGATATGCTCATTTTCCCAAGATCCAACTTTAGGCCCAATGTGAAGTTTTCAGCTTTGCAGCATCTCTCTTTAATGAAATGTTTGTTATGGAAAAGATGACATTGGCGTAACAACGCCGAAATGCCCAACACTACACAACAGTCGGTTTTATTTGAGAAAATGACTCTGAAATCACAAGCATCCATAAAACTGAATTCTGTACTGGAATATTAATCAAGCACATTCATACACTGTCACATACAGAGATCATAATAATCACACACACACACACACACACACACCTCACACACACTCACTCACACTCACACTCACACACACACTATCACATACTCACACACACACACACACTGTCACATACAGAGATCATAATAAATCACACACACACACACACACTCACACACTATCACATACTCACACACACACACACACACACACTCACACGCACACTATCACATACTCACACATACTCACACACACACACACACACACACACACACTCACTCACACACTATCACATACTCACACACACACACGCACACTCACTCACACTCACACTCTCACACTCACACACACACTATCACATACTCACACACACACACACACACACACACACACACTCACTCACACTCACACACACACTATCACATACACACACACACACACACTATCACATACTCACACACACACACACACTCTCTCACACACACACACACACACACACACACACACACTATTACACACACACAATCACATACTCACACACACACACACACACTCTCTCACACACACACTCTCTCTCTCACACACACACACTATCACATACTCACACACACACACACTATCACATACTCTCACACACACACACACACACACACACACACACACACACTCACACACACACACACACTCTCTCACACACACACACACACTCACACACACACACTATCACATACTCACACACACTCACACTATCACATACTCACACATACTCACACACACACACACACACACACACACACACACACTCACACTCACACACACACTATCACATACTCACACACACACACACACACTCACACTCACACTCTCACACTCACACACACACTATCACATACTCACACACACACACACACACACTCACTCACACTCACACTCTCACACTCACACACACACTATCACATACACACACCACACACACTATCACATACTCACACACACACACACTCTCTCACACACACACACTCTCTCTCACACACACACACACTATCACATACTCACACACACACACTATCACATACTCACACACACACACACACACACACACACACTATTACACACACACAATCACATACTCACACACACACACACACACTCTCTCACACACACACACTCTCTCTCTCACACACACACACACTATCACATACTCACACACACACACACTATCACATACTCTCACACACACACTCACACACACTATCACATACTCTCACACACACACACACACACACACTCACACACACACACACTCCCACACACACACACACACTCACACACACTCTCTCACACACACACACACACACACACACTATCACATACTCACACACAAACACTCTCACACTCACACACACACACTTTCAGACACACACATAAACACACAAACACACACACACTCTCAGACACACACACACACACTCTCACACTCACTCACACACACAGACACACACATACTCATCATTGCATTATGCAAATGTTGGTGGTCCCCAAGGCAAATAGGAGTATGAATATCACCCACAAGATGAATGGACGTTTCTCCCACACACTCTCGTCACCAAACATGAAGAAAACTAAATTACAGAAGCAGATCCATAACCAGTATTGAATATCTGTTACATCCTTGAGCAGAACTGTCATTTGTCCTGATAAGCGAGTGGTTTTGCTTTTGTTTGCAACATTCAGAGCAGTCTTAATGCACAACGCACATATTCACTCACCCACATCACCTGATTAAACAATGTCCTCTTACTTTGACCAAGTATCTGTTGAGGTTCATCTTGCGCTAGCATAGCTCGCTAAAGTTTTATTATTATGTAAAACACTGTTTTTTGTGATGTATTTGTCATTCAGGTTCCAGGGTACTACCATCTCTCAGGACCTGATGTGGGACACCCACATAGACTCCATTGTGAAGAAGGCTAAGCAGAGGTGGTATTTCCTTCGCCAGCTGAGGAAGCTAAACCTGCCACACAGGAGCTGCTGGCACAGTTCTAGTCGGCCGTCATTGAGTCTGTCCGGTGTACATCTATAACAGTGTGGTTTGGTTCAGGCACCAAATCAGACAGAAGGAAACTACAACGGACAGTCAGGACAGCTGAGAGGATTACTGGTGCCCCCCTGCCCACCCTCCAAGACCTGTACATCTCCAGAGTGAGGAAACATGCAGGTAGAATGTGCAGGTAGGGAGGTAACCATAGCGACCATTCGCTGCTTGAGCATTTTTCGGTACGATTGGTATCGGACAGTACATCGACAAAACATGTTTTACATAAGACTTGTATCCCAAACATGTTTTGTCGGCATGCCGCCCGATATTGATTGTAATGTTAAGCGCTGGAGCGGCGAACTGTTGCTATGGTTACCTCTCTCCTCTGGCGATCGCGACTTTGTCTCCCGCAATGCAAATTGTCATTTGGCGCCACTAGCATAGTTTGCTAAAGTTAAAGGTCTTATTATTATGCAAAACAGCAACGTTTTTTTTTTGCGATATATTTGTGGTCTGAATGTATAATAAAGCGATAAATAATGTCAGTACTCGTCATGTTTTGTCGACGTGGCGCCCGATGCCGATCGCAACGAAAAATGTTCAAGCGGCAATTTGTCACTATGTTTACATCCAGCGATCGCGACTTCATCTCCCGCAATGCAAATTGTAATTTAGCGCCGATCGTAATGTAAAGTCCTGAAGTGGCAAACAGTTGCTATGGTTACCTTCCTGCTCTGGTGAACAGAAGTTGTCATGTAGCGCCACTAGCATAATTCACTAAAATTAAAAGTCTTATTATTTTGTAAAACAGCAACGTTTTTTTGCGATATATTTGTGATCTGAATGTTTAATTAAGCGATAATGTCAGTACTTGTCATGTTGTGTCGACATGCTGCCTGATACCAATCGCAACGAAAAATGCTCAAGGAGGCGAATTGTTGCTATGGTTACCTTGTTCCTCAGGCGAATGCAAACTGTCATTTGGTGCCACTAGCATTTATCGCTAAAGTTAAAAGTCTGATTATTATGTAAATAATAAATAAATTTTGGTGATTTGATGATTTGGTGATAAATTTTGCGGTCGATGTACCGCCCGATACCGATCGCAATGAAAATTGCTCAAACTGCGCGATTGCGCGAACTGTGGCTATGGTTACTTCCCTCCTCTAGCGATCAGGACTTTGTCTCCCGCAATGCAAATTGTCATTCATTTTAAAAGTTTACCTCGTTATTCAGGAAAACACAATGTAACTAATAATTTTTTTTTTTTGTGATTAGTTTTTTGATTTGTTGCTATGGTTATCTCCTTCCTCAGTAGAATGCAAATTGTAATTTGGTGCAATAATTAGCTAAAGTTAAAAGTCTTACTATTATGTAAAACAGCAATGTATTTGCGAAATGTTTGTGACCTGCATGTACAATAAAGTGATAAATAATGTCAGTACTTGTCATGTTTTGTCGACATGCAGCCCTATACCAATCACAACGAAAAATGCTCAGGCAAAATGTTGCTATGGTTACCTCCTTCCTCAGGCGATCGCAAATTGTAATTTGGCGCCACTAGCATAGTTCGCTAAAGTTAAAATTCTTAATATTATGTAACTAATAATTTTTCTTTTGTGATTAGTTTCTGATATGAATGTATAATAAATAATAAATACTAATATAATAATATAATAAAGTACTAAATAATGTCCGTATTTGTCATGTTTTGTCGACGTGCTGCCTGATGCCTGATACGATGGCAAAAAAAAAATGCTCAAGCGGCAAATTGTTGCTATGGTTACCTCCTTCCTCAAGCGAACGCAAATTGTCATTGGCGCCACTAGCATAGTTTGCTAAAGTTAAAAGTCTTAATATTATGTAACTAAGAATTTTTTTTGTGATTAGTTTCTGATAATGTATAATAAAGCACCAAATAATGTCCGTACTTGTCATGTTTTGTCGACATGCCGCCCGATACGATCGCAAAACAAAATGCTCAAGCGGCAAATTGTTGCTATGGTTACCTCCTTCCTCAGGCGAACGCAAATTGTCATTTGGCGCCACTAGCATAGTTCGCTAAAGTTAAAAGTCTTATTATTATGTAAAACAGCAAAGTTGTTTGTGATCCGAATCTATAATAAAGCAATAAATAATGTTTTGTCATGTTTTGTCGACCTACCGCCTAATACCGATCAAACAGAGCTGAAGCGGCAAACAGTTGCCATGGTTACCTCGTTCCTCAGGCGAACTTGTGTCACTTTCTGCGAATGTGATCATGTTTTACAGCATTTGGTATCTCTCTGTTTTTTCGCCTCCGCCAAGGACAGAAAACATTGTGTTTAACTTTAGTCTCAAAGAACTCACTGATTCACTTCAGCTTCGGTCATATTTTTAATGATGAATAGCACCCCCCAACCCGCACCCCTCACCCTCTCACATACACACACAGAAGGCTGAAGTGCTCCGCCAGTCTGACGGCTGGGTGTTTTGAGGGCTAGTTTGTCGGAGATTGGCTTTCACACACACAAGCTGAAAGGGTTACTGTTCAATCTATTCTGCGCTCGCCAGAGTGCGCGGCCGAGTGGCGCCGGCGCGTCACACACACACATACACGCAGCCTCCTCCATAAAGCCCTAGACATCATCAAGAAAAGAGAGCTGACAACTGCCCCCACCCTGCGCCCAAAACACAGCACTGCCAGTGTATCTGTCACAATAACCGCACAAATAGCACACACACACACACACACACATACGCATGCATGCATCGAGCAAGTTTCACTGCATGTGCAATCTGTGTAAACGATCTTGACGCTGAAATGACAGCTCTTACGAGGGCGTGATTCACTGCGTGTGCGTGTGTGCCTCTGGAACACTTTGGGCCGCCGCGGTTGGAGTGAGTGTGTGTGTGTGTGTGTGTGTGTGTGTGTGTGTGTGTGTGTGTGTGTGTGTGCATGAGTGTGAAGTTGTTTTATGAGTCTCATATCTCTTGAACTCTCAGACGGCATGTTTGCTGACTAATTAACAGTCTGGTACCGTCAGCATCAGTTCACCATTGTGGAGGGCTGCAGCCTTTGTTTCTCACGCCGAGACTTTTGGACGAGTCTCGGGCTCAGATTTCTGTCTCTCTCGCTTGTTTTTAAGGAGCTCAGACTTTTTTTTTTTCTTTCTTCCCTTTTCCAGTAGTAGCTCAGCCAGGAACGACTGCCCCTCTCACTGCTCTATTTCACCAATAACAGTGTTTGAAAATGACTGAATCATATTTTAGCGGTGTGTTAACATCGGCGCGCTTTTACGCACAATGAAGTGCAGCTGCACACTGGCGGCCGCGGTGTGTGTCGTGACCCGTAAATCAGACGTCTCCAAGCCGCCTCTGACACCCTCAGCCTCTCTCCCCCAGTGCAGTCAGTCTGTTGAGTGTCTCCACACCAAAACCAGTATCATTTAACCATTCAGCACGGATCTCCTCCAGCTTTGGGGATAGTGTAGAATATGGCGCGTGCAACGCCAAGGCCATGGGTTCGAGTCCCAGGAAACACAAGCTGATCAAATGGAATCAAACATGTAAACGATTACAAGTTCATTGCAAGTTGAAATGTGATCTTTACTCCTGCGCATGCACATTTTTAAAGCTTCAATCAACAGCACGAGCAAATATATATGCCCACATCAACACTTAGATACATTTTAAAGATAGGAAGAATGCATTCTTTAGTCTGACATAAAACATTATATTTTATTGCTAAACCATTGCATTTACACTGACATGTTTATTATTATTATTATTATTATTATTACTTTTCTTAAATTTATTTTTTTAGAACTTTTCAAGTAGAATTTCTGGTATATTCTATTCTCTTTATCTATACTCACAACCGTTAAAACAATAAATAAAACATACACATTTGCTTTCTTACTAAAATACTATATGATTTCCCAAAAAAAACGCTGAGCGCAAGTGTATATTTTTTCACCCTCAGTCTTTTTAAAAATATTTCAATCATCACCATAATTATTGATACTAATATTTTGTACAAAACCTCTAGGCATCGTTGTAGTGTATCAGTTTTTTTTTGTTTTTTTTTTTCAGTCAGTACAAGAGTTCGGATGTGGAAAGTGAACTTCATCATTTCCATCTTCATAATTGCTATAAAAAATAACCACGTGCTCTTCCAACTCGAAGTGCTCCTCATGAGATTATGGTCCTGTTCTAATAACAAAAAACACAAAAAATAGCTGCATTCTTCTTCTCTTCACTTAACTATGTACATATGTTTGATATTTTGAATTAAAAAGCTATATATAAAAAAATAGATTCGCTATGTGGCGCCACATCCCTGTCCGTGGGTCAACAGTGCAATAATTCATATTATAGATACTCTTCCAGTCCGTGCGCGTCCAGTCCATGGACACACACACACACACACACACACACACACACGCGCACGCACACACACAGCTCAGCACGAGCACTTGCACTCGGAGATTATGGGATACTGCACCGGTATCCACGTGCAGTACTTCTGCCGTGAGAAGCCCTGGCAGTACCACCGGAGGAAGGTCTTCGTAACGGACTTGACCGGTTTGCAGAACATGCCCTCGGGGAAGGAGCACGAGCGCTCGCTGAAGCAGTTTCCCTCCTTGATGAAGCGCGGCCAGAAGCGCACGCCCAGGTCCTTCCAGGCGTACAGCACGGGACAGTGCGTGTGCGTCCACAGCCACTGCAGGAACTTCCGGCGCGCTTTCTTGCCCACCTTGACTCGCCTGCCGTACGGCGTCTCCGTCAGGTCCAGCTTCTTGAGCTCGACGGGCATGGGCGCGCGCGGTCCCGGCACGTCCTGCGGCGCGCTCGCGTTCAGCTGGACGGGCAGGTGGATGGACATGAAGTTGGGGTCGAAGTGACTTCCTAGCTTTTTGCGAAGGGTCCTCTCCAAGAGATCCTGCTCGCGCGGGTCGTACTCCGGGTCTGGGTCTTCCTTGAGGTCCGGGACGGGGAGATGCTCACTGGGCGAAGGCCGCAGGCGCAGGAAATGCTGGGCCGCGGTGCCGTGCGCGCAGAGGAGGAGCAGCAGCAGCGCGTGAGAGATGCCCATGACTCGTGTTCTGTCTGTCTATGGAGTGGAGTTGGCCCTCACTGCGCCCTCACACACCCGTGCATAAATAGTCCGAACGACAGCACGAGCGAGATCCTTTTAATAGACGGCCGCGTGGACCGGAATGACATGGGACGGGAGTTTTTTTAGTGATCCCCCTCGGACAGTTCAGGTGAGGCTTGCCAACTAGCTGTGTATAGTGGTATCCTCATCAGCGTTTGACTCCCGTTTCCAGCTACGTTACTCGTTTTGTCTGTGGGTCACCATGGCAACGCTTGCTCTCAGATGGGATGGCACAGTCTCTGCACCCTACTCGTTTTTTCCCCTCGTGTGGCACCCAAACTGTCGTTTGAAATGTCAGCGCGCGTCTCAGCTGATGTTATTTTTACGCACTGCTTTTATGAACGCTCTCTCTCTCTCTCTCTCTCTCTCTCTCTCTCTCTCTCTCTCTCTCTCTCTCTCTCTCTCTCTCTCTCTCTCTCTCTCTCTCACACACACACACACACACACACACTGACAGGCTCCAGCCCGTCCCGCCGAACCGGCGCTGCTGAACCGGGACAAGAGCCGCTCAGGCCCTCCAGAGAGCGCTCACACTGATCCTCAAGAGTCCACTCGCAATCAGAAGCTCAAATGTGTAAGTCCCGAACAGAAAAGCACATTTTTTACACTCCACCGGTCCGAACTGTTCACAGAAGCTTGCCAGTTCCGAGAAGCGCGATCACTCGAGCGGTTGCCTACACTCTGACAGAGAGAAGTCCAGCAAATATCTGCAGAGCATTTTCCAGAACCATCATATCCCTGCGGTCAAACGTCCTGTTAGAATGAGCAGCTTCATCGCAGAGCGCAAAACCCGTCCAAAACCCCCCGCGGATGGTCCTGATACAGCGAAGGCACACTGGTGAATGAGTGCGTCTGGAGAAGAACTCTCTTTTCCCAAGTTAAATATGCCCTCCCCCCGTCAGCTTCAGGAGTGTGTGTGTGTGTGTGCGCCATGCAGCTCACCAAGAACCCTCAGTCTGACTGACAGCAGAACGCACACACATACAACGAGACCCCCCTCCCAGCCATGTCCACACACACCAACGCAGTGAAGGAAAATATCTGTCACAACAGCCCTAGATTTATCACGGGACCAGCAATCACCAAGCAGAAAACACACATTTAGGATTTTCCATATCCCACCTATTATGAAGGGTCACATGTCGTGCGTAAATAACGCGCAAATGGAAAGCTCATAATTCAACATACCGCATTTAAACGACACTGAACAGTTGGTTGCATCTGTGCTGAATCATTGATTTCAAACATGTTGGGATCCTTGCAGATTTGGGCTAATTGATCTATAAAATGACTTAAAAATACATTATAAGATGCAATTTATTGAATACACCTTCAATACATTTTTGGGGCTTTATGTCAAAATTGTCATGCGGTGTAACTGCTCGAAGGCTCATTTAAAAGCGTCAAATTTTGTATTAATATTGTTTTTTCCAATATGAAACATTATCCAATAAATCAAAGTCATGTGGAGTAACCAACATGCATGTGACCGTTTTGTCGTTTATGCTGACGAAAACCCTTTTACAGCCTTTAAAAAACATATCCGATATTTGGACATTTTTAAACATTGCACTTCTTGCAACAGCAGTTATAAAGCACCTTTTTTAACCTTAGAGGTTATGAAAGCGCTTTACACTGTGTCCCATTAAGTCACTAGCCAGTCATTGGGAGCAACTTGGGGTTCAGTGTCTTGCCCAAGGACACATCGGCATGTGGAGTCGTGTGGGCCGGGATTCGAACCACCAACCCAGTGATTAGTGGCCGACCCGCTCTACCACCTGAGCCACAGCCCCCCAAAAAGTTGTGTACACTCTCATTGTCCGCAGCCGTGTCACTCTGCAGCTCTCACCTGGTTGCCCACTAAAGCTGAACAGGGTTGAGCCTGGTCAGTACCTGGATGGGACACCTCCTGGGAAAACTAAGGTTGCTGCTGGAAGAGGTATTAGGGAGGCCAGCAGGGGGTGCTCACCCTGCGGACTGTGTGGGTCCTAATGCCCCAGTATAGTGACGGGGGCACCGTCTGTAAAAAAAAAAAAAGCACCGTCCTGACTCTCTGTGGTCATTAAAAAAATCGCAGGGCACTTCCTGTAAAGAGTAGGGGTATAACCCATGAGTCCTGGTCAAACATTCCCACCATTGGACCCTCCTAATAATCTCAATCCCTGAATTGGCTACATCACTCTACTCTCTCCTCTCCAGCAATAGCTGGTGTGTGGCGGGCGTTCTGGCACACTACGGCTGCTGTTGCATCATCCAGGTGGATGGTTGAGGAGATTCCTGCTATACTATATAAACCGCTTTGATTGCCTAAATAAGTGTGATATAAATGTATGGAATTGTGACATTTTTAAAGTCATAAAATCTTAAAAGTGTCATGTGGCGTAACCATCCGTAGGCACATCATAAGCTGTCATTCTTGACCAAAGAAATGTTGGCATGAGTAGTGCAGAATCATCTTTAATTCATAATTCTTATTATAATAAAACATGAACAGTGAAACTTTATTCGACCAAATCAAAGTCACGTGGTGCGACCAACACGCCGGTAGCCTTTTTGTTGTTTATGTTTACTAAAAACCTCTTTACACCCTCAAGACTGTGTGTGATGCTTGAAAAATATCCAATGTTTGGACATTTTAATGAAAAGGCTCATTTTGTTAAGGTCACGTGGTGCAACCTTGAGAAAACCTCTTAATTTTCGTGCCCAAACAAATCCACAATATTTGCCAAATGTGTATGAAAACCTTTTGAAATGAATGATTACAGTAGCTACTTTAACACCTTTTACTTGCACATTTTTTTAAAACTAGATCAATAATAATCATTTTTATCACCTCGGACAAACCCATTTGTCACTGACCCACATAATGCATGTTGTTATTTTTTAAATGATTACTGATTTTAATCCGACACTGCGCATTTCTCTCTATTCTGACAGCCGTGCACACAGGCGCGCGCACACAGGCGCACACACATGCGCGTGCACACAGGCGCACACACAGGCGACATTGCTTTTTCCCAGGGAAAGAAGGAAAAACATGCTGTTGAAGTGCTTAGGAATCCAATAATTGGTCCATTAAAGCGCCTCTGGTCTGCGTGGAGGTTTGTGGATTCGCGCTCGACCTTTGCTCTCGCCACTGGCAGGAACCAACGCGCGTGAACTCTCGGGTCACCAAATAAACGGGCGCAATTAAGTGTTTAAACGGGCCACATAGAGAGACGCGGCACCCCTCACAGCGCCAGAACTCAATAGCAATGAGGGGCCTGATGCCCAAATGACGAGCATCATGATTTTGTATTTTTTTCATATAGATTGATAGACTATTATTTAATAAAAGTTAGTTATAATGTAATGTTTTTAAGAGCATCTATTTGTTCTGGAACTGGTGCACAGTGGATTGGAGGGGCTGTAGGGGTATCCCTCTGTGTGAGCTGTGGGCTTCATGACATGAGGAGTGTGAGGCATGTAAGCAGGGCCCCAGCAGTCTGTGGATCGGTGGCAGACTGTCTGGCTGCGGTTCTGCGGTTCTGTGGCTCAGCTGCCGGTGTCGTTCTGCATTTTGACCACTAGAGGGCGGCGAGGAGCCCCATCAGCTCGCTTACTAAAACTCAGTGGTTCACTAACGTTCACAGTTTTCATGAATAGGTCAAAACTAACAGCAGAATCAGAACTATCTCAACATTGTGATATATATATATACAGTGAATAATTTTATTTGAATGTTTAATATTCTAATGTTACATAATTACAAAAGCTTTATTAGTGATCTGTTAATGAACGTTACTATCAAGTGTTAAAATAAATAGTGTGTCATACCAGTGGAGTTTCCTTCATGAAAATGTAGCTCTGGATTTTTCGTTCTCACAGTCTGGTTAAAAAATAACGATAATGCCAAACGTATGTTTTAACCGCATGATAACAGTATCCATCCACCCTGAAGCTGACAGTGTCTTAACCGACTTC
>JAVLUX010000033.1:34330000-34342500 GCA_032164185.1 Moxostoma hubbsi | reverse complement strand
ACACTTAAATTAAAAAAAATCAGGTGTAAAAAAGAGTGTGCGTCCATTATGAATCCCTCCAGTTTTGTCATTGATATAGTTCTATTCTACTTCTATTATAGGTCCAATTATACATAGTATCACATAAGATGCGAGCTTGTGCTGATTAAATGTAATGGGTCAAAGGTCATACATTCTAGATTGATCTCACTGTGAATTTGGCAATAGTAGGTCGAAAGTTCTTTCGCTGAAATCGGTCTGTTCTTACCGAAATTTGAATCAGTGCCCCCCAGTGGCTGAAGCTGGAAGTGAAGTTGAGCATTTGGACACATGCAAGTCTCTGGGTGAAATGTCCATAGAGCAGCGGCAAAAGCGAGATGTTTTTAGACCCCGTTACATTTACATTTCTGCATTTGGCAGACGCTTTTATCCAAAGTGACTTACAGTGCACTTATTACAGGGACAATCCCCCCGGAGCAACCTGGAGTTAAGTGTCTTACTCAAGGACACAATGGTGGTGGCTGTGGGGTTCGAACCAGCAACCTTCTGATTACCAGTTATGTGCTCTAGCCACTACGCCACCACCACCACCTCACCGTTTCCACCTGGTGCCTCCATCAGGTGAGACACATCGCCGTTTACAACTGCTCGCTTAAATGCGTCTCCTGTAGGGGAGGTTCCCTGTGTCATGATGACATACATCCAAAAACATGTCAGTGTGTTAGTGCACGATAATAAAGTACTAAAAAGTCTTTTTTTTTGATTGACAGGTGAGGGGTGGCGCCTCACTGTGGCCGGGACGCACTCATGGCGGAATGTGATGCATTTTTGACCACATTCATATGTGGTTTTTGTGGTCCAATCACAAAACGTTTTAGACCCGTATTTAGATTTAGGGCCGAAACATGTGATCGGATCATCCGAAACGCATCTTAATAAAAAGTGGAAACGCGTTCTTAGTTGTAAATTACTAAAAATGTCATTTTATAGCCAAAATGCAACCTCCCAATTGCACTCGATGTCAGTGTACTGGAACGTTTGCTTGCAACATGTCCCATGTGATCATGTTGCATATTGATCATTTATGTTAATGAATTAAGGATGAATCAAACTATGTTTTTAAATAGTGAGAAAACGAATGTCTTCATGAAGGTAAAAATGGCCAGGGGGCAAATATCGGCCCTTCCTGAAAAGGTTCATTTCAGACATGTTGCATGTAAGGCTGTTTAGTGCCAACCAGACTTCTGATGGGTACAATCAGTACTGTCAATCAAACAGTTTCGACTGATCTGATTGGTCACGCCACATTAGAAGCTCAAGTAAGCTATTCGTAGCTGGAAATGTGTAACACTGTGACTGTGGTGCTTTCAAAACATCAATCTGTTTGAGCATCCCGAAACAACACTTGCTCAACCAATGGCGTGAGTTTGGGGCGGGGCTATCAGTTAGCTACTTTTTGTTAGTTACTTGTAGTTTTTTTCAACTTGTAGTACTTTACTACTTTAAGTTATACTGTAATTAGTAGCTTGCAGCTTGACAAACTACAGTTTCAAAGTAGCTTCTCCAACACTACGGGTTTGGAACGACTTCAGGGTGAATAAATGATGACAGAATGTTCACTTTTGGGTGAACCAACTCTTTAAAGCCATGGCAACAAATAAACACACACTCAATTTCTCTGTAGCAAATACACTGATCACACAGCCAGACACACACACACACACACACACACACACACACACACGTGTGCGGGCTCTCCCCCTCCTCAAGCTCTGGCAGTGTATGAGGGCAGTAAGGCGCCAGTGGAGTGCGCCGTCTCTCTAGAGAACAATAATGCAGCGCTTCATAAAAACTTCAAACGCTCTTGCCAAATGTTTTATAGGTGCTTTAAAGGGTTACGGGCCCCCAGGGGTCCCGAGCGGGGGGGGCGGGGGGGGGGGGGGGGGGTCTGTCTCAGTGGGCTTCGGCGCACACACACACACACACACAACATGCATTCAACAGGTGAACCACATAGACGCATTTATGCACATACATGTCAGTTCATATATCCAGACGGTTACAAACGCACATGTAGTCTCACATCAGACCAACGGATGCAGCAATGCGGACGTTATCATTTGCGACTGTAATCAGACCCCCCCGCGCCCCCTCCACCGGAGGGACCTGTCGAAGCCCGGCGATATTTAACGTGATGGGAAAACCAGGCTGCTTTGCAGCTGCAATTTGTGCAGTTTAAAGATAGAAGGTGAACTTTGTGATGAGTGTCCATATATCATTTGATTACCATATTCATATAACACGGTATTCATGTGGTCCAGTAAGGTAATGTAAAGAACAGATGTTTAATTCAATATTATATTTAAAATACTACGAAATAAGATCTATTTTTAACTTGACACCTAGTTGATATTGCGAGAGAGGGAAATAGAGAGAGTTGGGCGCTACTCCAAAACTATTGAGGTGCCTTGCTGTCTTCAGCCTACATAGGGAGCCTACATAGGCAACCATTCGACTTTGATTTTTAAGATTGATGCATTTCAATTGAATGACTAATTTGCATCAAACTGAATTGAGGAACCTTAAAATAATAAGCAGAAATTATGCTCGTATTATGTACAATTTGTTAAAACTTACTCGATTCAGTTTGATTGCAATTGTATATATATATATTGGTGTGGATGAGTCCTAGCTCAGTGTTAAAGACGCTGACTATCAAACCTGGAGTCGTGAGTTTGAATTCAGGGTGTCCTGAGTGACTCCAGCCGGGTCTCCTAGGCAACCAAATTGGCCCGGTTGCTAGGGATGGTAGAGTCACATGGGGTAACCTCCTCGTGGTCGCTATAATGTGGTTCTCGCTCTCGGTGGGGCGTGTGGTGAGTTGTGCGTGGAAGCCGCGGTGAGTGGCGCAAAGCCTCCACGCATGCTACGTCTCCATGGTAACGCGCTCAACACGCCACGGGGATGCGCAGGTTGGCGGTCACAGACGCGGAGGCAGCTGGGATTCGTCCCCTGCCACCCGGTTTGAGGGCGAGTCACTACGCCACCGCGACGACTTATTGGGATGACGCACTGGGAATTGGGCGTTCCAAATTGGGTGAAAAAGAAATCTGTAGTGACTCGCCTCAATCCAGGTGATGGAGGACGAATCTCAGTTGCCTCCACGTCTGAGACCGTCAATCTGCGCATCTTTATCACGTGACTTGTTGAGCGTGTTACCGTGGAGACGTAACGTGTGTGGAGGCTTCACGCTATTCTCCACGGCATCCACGCAGAACTCACCACACGCCCCACCGAGGGCAAGAACCACATTATAGCGACCACGAGGAGGTTACCCCATGTGACTCTACCCACCCTAGCAACCGGGCCAATTTGGTTGCTAAGGAGACCTGGCTGGAGTCACTCAGCACGCCTTAGATTCAAACTCGTGACTCCAGAGACACTCGCTGAGCTACCCAGACCCCCTTCACACCATTTTTGATCGATAGTGTGAATGAAATGATCGATTAGTCTGAGTCTGAGAACGAGTCGACTCCAACAGTTGATGCCCAACGCCTCAGCATCAAATAATCAATTCTTTTTGGAATCAACTCCCAGCCCTAGAAACTCGTCATGCAATTAAACGGCTTAAATATTAAAGAGAATGAAGTATTTTTTGTGTGAGCATAAATAAATTCAAATAAAGTCCATTTTAATTAGATTGAACTATTTTTATTGTTCCACGGAAGAAAGGACGTCATACAGGTTTGGAACAACATTAAGGGGAGAGTAAATAATGACCATTTTTGGGAGAACTATTCCTTAAAATGCTGTCTATATAGGCAGTTTTCAAACAGAGCAATACAGCGTTGCAGGCGAGTTGGCTAACGTTGTGAATCAGATCCATTCAGGGTCTTTTGGGAATGTTTTGCTAGCAGTATTTGTGGATCCGCTGAGGTCTAAATTTAGCCCAGGTCTTCCCAGAGTCTACAAGGTATAATTAGGAGGTGTGAGAATCCTGCTACAATTCTAAGGTTACTGCCGATAACTGTCACAGCGACGACCTTAAAGGTGCAGCATGTGTGTGGTCTTCTACATGCTTCAGTGCACTTTAATGAGTGTGTGTGTGTGTGTGTGTGTGTGTGTGTGTGTGAGGGGGCGCTTGTATACCATGGTGCGTGTGGTCTGCCAGTTTGTGTTGTCTCTGTTTGTTTGTGTGAGAGCTGTTTTTGTGAGAGTGTGCGTGTATGTTTGTCAAGTGTTTCCCACAGTGGGTGAGTAAAAGTGACTCACTCAGTGTTGAATTAGTCAATTAAATGGCTGTTTTTTATTTGATTAAACACGGTCTACAGTGCTATTGCCCCAAAACATATATGGACACTTAAGTCACTGTCTAGCTGTCTGTCAAATCCATCCATCCATCTGCCTATCTATCTATCTATCTATAGTGGCGAGAGAAAGTAAGTGAACCTTTTGTAATTAGCTGGTTTTCTGCATTAATTGGTCATTAAATGTGATCTCATCTTCATCAAAGTCACAATTATTGACAAACAACATGTGCTTAAGATACACACAAACAATTATAATCTTTACTGAACACATCCCATTAAACATGCACAGTGCTGTGGAAAAAGTAAGTGAACCCTTGGATCTAATAACTGGCTGATCCTCCTTTGACAGCGATAACCTCAATCAAGTGTTTCCGGTGGATTTTTGGATCGTTCTTCCTCACAGAACTGCTTCAGTTCAGACATATTTTTAGGATGTCTGGTGTGAACGGCTCTCTTGAGCATCTCTATTGGGTTAAGGTCTGGGCTCTGACTGGGACACTCTAATAAGTGGATTTTCTTTTTTTGTTGTCATTCTTTAGTGGATCAGCAAAGCAGCCTCAAATCACCATTTCTCACTGTACTTCACTGTTGGGATGATGTTGTCATGTTGGTTTGCAATGCCCTTTTTATACCATACAAGTGCTGCGTATTCTTCCCAAACAATTCAACATTAGTTTCATCAGTCCATAAAACATTCTCTCAGTAGTGTTGTGGAGTGTCAAGGGGGTGTTTGGCAAACTTCAAGTGCGCAATCATGTTTTTATTGGAAAGCAGCGGCTTCCTTCATGTTGTCCTGCCATGAACACCTTTTTAATATTTCCTGTATAGTAGACTCATGAACAGACATGTTAACCAGTTTCATTGATTCATTCAAGTCTTTATCTGTCACTCTCGGGTACTTTTGTACCTCATTGATCATTCTGCGGTGTTCCCTTTGAGTCATCTTGGCTGGACGGCCACTTCTAGTGAGAGTACCTATAGTACTAAATCACCATTTATAGACAGTTTGGCTAACTGTGGACAGATGAATATCTAACGGCCACTTCTAGAGAGAGTACCTATAGTACTAAATCATCTCCATTTATAGACAGTTTGTCTAACTGTGGACAGATGAATATCTAACGGCCACTTCTAGAGAGAGTACCTATAGTACTAAATCATTTCCATTTATAGACAGTTTGGCTAACTGTGGACAGATGAATATCTAACGGCCACTTCTAGAGAGAGTACCTATAGTACTAAATCATCTCCATTTATAGACAGTTTGTCTAACTGTGGACAGATGAATATCTGACGGCCACTTCTAGAGAGAGTACCTATAGTACTAAACCATTTCCATTTATAGACAGTTTGTCCAACTGTGGACAGATGATTATCTAACGGCCACTTCTAGAGAGAGTACCTATAGTACTAAATCATCTCCATTTATAGACAGTTTGTCTAACTGTGGACAGATGAATATCTAACGGCCACTTCTAGTGAGAGTACCTATAGTACTAAATCATCTCCATTTATAGACAGTTTGTCTAACTGTGGACAGATGAATATCTAACGGCCACTTCTAGAGAGAGTACCTATAGTACTAAATCATCTCCATTTATAGACAGTTTGTCTAACTGTGGACAGATGAATATCTAACGGCCACTTCTAGTGAGAGTACCTATAGTACTAAATCATCATTTATAGACAGTTTGTCTAACTGTGGACAGATGAATATCTAACGGCCACTTCTAGAGAGAGTACCTATAGTACTAAATCATCTCCATTTATAGACAGTTTGTCTAACTGTGGACAGATGAATATCTAACGGCCACTTCTAGAGAGAGTACCTATAGTACTAAATCACCATTTATAGACAGTTTGGCTAACTGTGGACAGATGAATATCTAACGGCCACTTCTAGAGAGAGTACCTATAGTACTAAATCATCTCCATTTATAGACAGTTTGTCTAACTGTGGACAGATGAATATCTGACGGCCACTTCTAGAGAGAGTACCTATAGTACTAAACCATTTCCATTTATAGACAGTTTGTCCAACTGTGGACAGATGATTATCTAACGGCCACTTCTAGAGAGAGTACCTATAGTACTAAATCATCTCCATTTATAGACAGTTTGTCTAACTGTGGACAGATGAATATCTAACGGCCACTTCTAGTGAGAGTACCTATAGTACTAAATCATCTCCATTTATAGACAGTTTGTCTAACTGTGGACAGATGAATATCTAACGGCCACTTCTAGAGAGAGTACCTATAGTACTAAATCATCTCCATTTATAGACAGTTTGTCTAACTGTGGACAGATGAATATCTAACGGCCACTTCTAGTGAGAGTACCTATAGTACTAAATCATCATTTATAGACAGTTTGTCTAACTGTGGACAGATGAATATCTAACGGCCACTTCTAGAGAGAGTACCTATAGTACTAAATCATCTCCATTTATAGACAGTTTGTCTAACTGTGGACAGATGAATATCTAACGGCCACTTCTAGTGAGAGTACCTATAGTACTAAATCACCATTTATAGACAGTTTGTCTAACTGTGGACAGATGAATATCTAACGGCCACTTCTAGTGAGAGTACCTATAGTACTAAATCATCATTTATAGACAGTTTGTCTAACTGTGGACAGATGAATATCTAACGGCCACTTCTAGAGAGAGTACCTATAGTACTAAATCATCTCCATTTATAGACAGTTTGTCTAACTGTGGACAGATGAATATCTAACGGCCACTTCTAGTGAGAGTACCTATAGTACTAAATCATCTCCATTTATAGACAGTTTGTCTAACTGTGGACAGATGAATATCTAACGGCCACTTCTAGTGAGAGTACCTATAGTACTAAATCATCTCCATTTATAGACAGTTTGTCTAACTGTGGACAGATGAATATCTAACAGCCACTTCTAGTGAGAGCACCTATAGTACTAAATCATCTCCATTTATAGACAGTTTGTCTAACTGTGGACAGATGAATATCTAACAGCCACTTCTAGTGAGAGTACCTATAGTACTAAATCATCTCCATTTATAGACAGTTTGTCTAACTGTGGACAGATGAATATCTAACGGCCACTTCTAGAGAGAGTACCTATAGTACTAAATCATCTCCATTTATAGACAGTTTGTCTAACTGTGGACAGATGAATATCTAACGGCCACTTCTAGAGAGAGTACCTATAGTACTAAATCATCATTTATAGACAGTTTGTGTAACTGTGGACAGATGAATATCTAACGGCCACTTCTAGAGAGAGTACCTATAGTACTAAATCATCATTTATAGACAGTTTGTGTAACAGTGGACAGATGAATATCTAACGGCCACTTCTAGAGAGAGTACATATAGTACTAAATCATCATTTATAGACAGTTTGTCTAACTGTGGTCAGATGAATATCTAACGGCCACTTCTAGTGAGAGTACCTATAGTACTAAATCATCATTTATAGACAGTTTGTGTAACTGTGGTCAGATGAATATCTAACGGCCACTTCTAGTGAGAGTACCTATAGTACTAAATCATCTCCATTTATAGACAGTTTGTCTAACTGTGGACAGATGAATATCTAACGGCCACTTCTAGTGAGAGTACCTATAGTACTAAATCATCATTTATAGACAGTTTGTGTAACTGTGGTCAGATGAATATCTAACGGCCACTTCTAGTGAGAGTACATATAGTACTAAATCATCTCCATTTATAGACAGTTTGTCTAACTGTGGACAGATGAATATCTAACGGCCACTTCTAGTGAGAGTACATATAGTACTAAATCATCTCCATTTATAGACAGTTTGTCTAACTGTGGACAGATGAATATCTAACGGCCACTTCTAGAGAGAGTACCTATAGTACTAAATCATCTCCATTTATAGACAGTTTGTCTAACTGTGGACAGATGAATATCTAACGGCCACTTCTAGTGAGAGTACATATAGTACTAAATCATCTCCATTTATAGACAGTTTGTCTAACTGTGGACAGATGAATATCTAACGGCCACTTCTAGAGAGAGTACCTATAGTACTAAATCATCTCCATTTATAGACAGTTTGTCTAACTGTGGACAGATGAATATCTAACGGCCACTTCTAGTGAGAGTACCTATAGTACTAAATCATCATTTATAGACAGTTTGTCTAACTGTGGACAGATGAATATCTAACGGTCACTTCTAGTGAGAGTACCTATAGTACTAAATCACCATTTATAGACAGTTTGTCTAACTGTGGACAGATGAATATCTAACAGCCACTTCTAGTGAGAGTACCTATAGTACTAAATCATCTCCATTTATAGACAGTTTGTCTAACTGTGGACAGATGAATATCTAACGGTCACTTCTAGTGAGAGTACCTATAGTACTAAATCATCTCCATTTATAGACAGTTTGTCTAACTGTGGACAGATGAATATCTAAGCTCTTCGAGATAACTTTGTAACCCTTTCCAGCTTTATGCAAAGCAACATTGTGTTTGTCTATAATTGTTACTTTGATGAAGATGAGAAATTCCAAAAGGTTCACATATTTTTTTTGCCACAATATCTATTTATCTGTCTGTCCGTCCAAAATCCATCCATCCATCCATCTATCTATCTATCTGTCCATCCATCTATCTATCTATCTATCTATCCGTCCATCCATCCATCTATCTATCTATCTATCTATCCGTCCATCCATCCATCTATCTATCTATCTATCTATCTATCTATCTATCTATCTATCTATCTATCTATCTATCTGTCCATCCATCCATCTATCTATCTATCTATCTATCTATCTATCTATCTATCTATCCGTCCATCCATCCAACCATCTGTCTTTCTGTAAAAAAAAGTTATTGATTGTGGAAAAATAAGATACAGTTCATCGAGCACACATTGACCTTTTGTGACAACAGGCTCTATAGTGAGGCATGTTGTCACACAAATATGGGGTAAGTTGTCACAATGGAACCTGCAATTAAGGTGTAGGTGGCACAAGCTTCATGTGGACATTGGGTGGGACACGTTCCCCCATCGTCGCCTATTAAAACCACCAAAACAGAATCTAAATCTGCCTTAAACAGCCGGTTATAGGTTTTTCAGCTAGATTTTCAAAAACAAAACAAAAAACTATTATAAACCATCAAATTATTAATTAAACAACAAAACTGGAAAGGGAAAGGGTTAAGGCATGAGCATTGTTCTGGCCAACAAATATTGTTATTGATAAATTGTCTTACTTTTAAAACACGTGACAACTCTAACCCCGACCTGACTTTCATGAATAATACGTTTGTCCTGGCAACACCTTTAAACCGATCGGTAAAAATCTGCCTACAGAATATAGTTGATCCTAGACTGAATGTATGGCAATGTGGTTTGATTATGTTTGCTTGTTTAATTCCTGCCACATTATGAGCAATTCCAGTTAGCATCTGCATGTCTCCCATCAAGAAAGAATGAAATCAGCTTTTATCAGATGCATTGAGCATTTCACTGTGGAGAAAAGAATCTGAATTAGACAAGAGAAAATGCCACTGATAATGGAACGCTCATATTAACACATGTAGTAAAGTACAATCACACACACACACACACACACACACACACACACACACACACACACACACACACAGACAGCAGCTGCTCAAAACTATGCGTTCAACAATTGCACAGCCATAAGACTATGAGCTCATGCTAGTATCATCACACACACACACACACACACACACACACACACACACACACAGAGAGAGAGAGAGAGAGAGAGAGAGACACACACACACACACACTTCTGACATCTTCAATCATGTCAAATCACACAGATCACCAGTTGAGTCACTTTCTGAGTTTGTATTTGTACATGTCTGATGAGTCATTATGTTCAAGTGTGTTTGTAAGATTGTTTCTGAGCTACGATGCAACGTATTATTGCACTAAACAGTTCAGCAAACGTTTACTGTACACCAGTGTGTGTCCGTCAGTCAGACAGTAAACACGATATCGATAATAAACTTCACAGCACTGTAACAAGATCAACCAGCAGAAATGAAACGCTTTACTCGCGGCTCAAACAAACACAATCAACAAATGAAGTCTTTAGAAACAGTGTTGATATTTCTATTGAGTCTGTTCATTCCTTTACATGCATGACCAAAAACGACACTTTCATTTGGAAATAGCTTCTGTACTTCTTCTATTTTCAGTGTAGAATTATTTTCAAGTGCATTTCAGTAATTCAGTGTCAGTAGTTCACTAGACGTGATAAAACATGAATCTTTTGTCCTAACCGGACATGACCAAGGCATTTTGGCGTTCCGTGTAGCTCCGCCCACTGCAAAATACTATTGGTCTGAAATTCCTCTGCACATATCTGTATATTCAACGTCAAGTATGATCCGACGGGTCGTGACTTCGCTTTACTTTCAGTGTGGATGGAAAAACGGTGATGTCACACCTGGTTACCCCACGGCGTCAAGAGTATCCCAGTGATTCCTTCACGGTGTCTTTCGGCTGCTGTGACTGTATGGACATTTGGTGGAAGTGTATTAGAGTATCCTGAGGAAGAGTGGACACCGTAGTACTGACCAGGACATAATGTTTGTTTGGCGATATCAATCTGTCTGTAAACATTTCATTTGTCAATACTTCTGGAAGAGCTTTTGTCAACAAGTAAACAAGGCTGAATTTACACCTTCTTGTACATTACAGTCATACAGTTACAGCAACATTGTCCTGTTATGTGTTATTGTTCTGATGTTGTCCATGGCAACACACACTTGAGTTAATCAGTCGTGTTCTGTACACACAGTTTAGTTATTTTCAGGATTGACAACCACTTTCTACAAATGATTCAGGGTCAGGCTGTGAGGTCACAAGAGAGCGCGTTTTTTTAAAAGGGACACACAGGATGCGTTCACAGGATTGTTTTACCATTACCATAGCGTCCCGAAGCTGCCGTATCAAGTTGAAAACGCATCTCGAGACATCATTTTTAGATGCCGTGTCAAATTAAAAACAATTCAACTTTTTTAAAAAAATAGACTTTTTCCATTCCGTTGCTGTCCGTCAAACTTTTTCAGTGTCTCGTGCGTTTGTGCGGCACTTTTAGATTTGAAAAGTTCACGTTTAAAATTGTTCACACCTAAGTTGAAAATAGTCCAAATAAAAAAAAGATTATTGTTCCATCCCGTTGTGCTCCATCGAACTGTTTTCATTAGCATCACGTTGTTAAGATGAGTCTTAACGCCATTTTTAGACATAAAAATATTCGATTTAAAAATTTTAAATTGTTCGCGTTTTAGTCCACGCTGTGTTTTTAAGACGCCGTTTCAATTTGAAAACATTCGACTTTTAAAAATGCAAGACACCTGTATTTAATTTAATTCTGTTGCACTCCATGTAACTTTTGTCCCGTGCATTAGCGTCACATTTGTGAGATGCCGTTTTGAAAAAGATGAAGTTGAAAAATAAATACATAAACATAAAATATATCCATCCCGTGCATAAGCATCACATTTTTAAGATAGTATGTCAAATAGAAAACAATTCAACTTAAAAAATGGAGTCTTTAGACACCTGCATGTTGTTCCATTCCGTTGTGCCCTATCAAGTGTCCTGCACATTAGCATCATATTTTTAAGATGCCGTATCGCAGTGTCGCAGCAGCCCAGTGTCACAGTGGCCCAGTGTCGCAGTGTCCCAGTGCCCCAGTGTCACAGTGGCCCAGTGTCGCAGTGTCCCAGTGCCCCAGTGTCGCAGTGGTCCAGTGTCGCAGTGTCCCAGTGCCCCAGTGTCACAGTGGCCCAGTGTCACAGTGTCCCAGTGCCCCAGTGTCCCAGTGCCCCAGTGTCGCAGTGGCCCAGTGTCGCAGTGTCCCAGTGCCCCAGTGTCACAGTGGCCCAGTGTCGCAGTGTCCCAGTGCCCCAGTGTCGCAGCGGCCCAGTGTCACAGTGGCCCAGTGTCGCAGTGTCCCAGTGCCCCAGTGTCACAGTGGCCCAGTGTCGCAGTGTCCCAGTGCCCCAGTGTCGCAGTGGTCCAGTGTCGCAGTGTCCCAGTGCCCCAGTGTCGCAGTGGTCCAGTGTCGCAGTGTCCCAGTGCCCCAGTGTCGCAGTGGTCCAGTGTCGCAGTGTCCCAGTGCCCCAGTGGCCCAGTGTCGCAGTGGCCCAGTGTCCCAGTGTCCCAGTGTCCCAGTATCGAAGTGGCC
>JAVLUX010000033.1:34305000-34325000 GCA_032164185.1 Moxostoma hubbsi | reverse complement strand
CCATAAATCTCCACTTTTACTTTCACATTTTTCTTCTTTTGTTTTTATTTTGTTTTAGAAATTCCCATTTTTCCTGCATATCGCCACCTACTGGTCAAAGGTGGAGATTTAAAGTAAAAAAGGACTTAAATTTGATGTTTTCACCCACATCTATCATAGCGCTTCTGTCGGCATGGATTATACCACTGTAGTGGTATGGATTACTCTTATGTGCCTCTATGTGATTTTTGACGATTCAAAGGTCTGGTCACCATTTACTTGCATTGTAAGGACCTACAGAGCTGAGATATTCTTCTAAAAATCTTCGTTTGACTTAAAAAAGCCCAACATACTGATTAAGAACTTGTTTTTGCAGTGTAAACACTCACTTTGACACTGGTGTCTTTGGGCAGCCCAGTCTGGTATTGTGGGTAAACCTTCAGCGTGCTGTGGCACGTTCTCAGGGGTGAACCAGTCGGGCGGGCCGAGAGTCGCTGCACGCCGCTGTCCTCTGATAGGGTGCGTACAGGCGTGGGGCGGGGCTCGTGAGCTGAAAAGCACAGATCGAATGAGGAAGGGCGTGTCCAGCCTTTATGGGAGGCGGAGCTGGTCGGCGTGGTTGCTGTGGAGACAGGGGCCGGGTATTCCAAGCTGCTCGTGCGAACACACAGCGCAGTTCTCTTCTCTGTGACTCGCAACAGTTCAATTTGTCGACTGGGAAGGATGAAATCACTATCTAATGCTTTCAGTCCTGTGTTCTCCCGTCTGCTCACACCAACAACACTTCCTCCTCCGGTTTGCAGGACGTCAGGCTGGCAAAAAGAGGAGCGAGGCGATGATTGCGATGAGGAGGAAAGGTGGGTGGACGGTACGGATCGGAAACATGTTGGGGAGGGTGGAAGCAGGTCCAGTTCTCTGGTGCTTTGGGAAACACTGGAGGTGTACACACTGTCAGTGGTGAGGAAGACCTCAGATGTGTCGTCTTCATTAGACAGACTGTGGGGATCTTAAAGAGAGAGAGAATGACAGAAAGAGTCTTCTTAAAGGGACAGTCATAAAAAAACTCATCACACAACATAACGCCATAAAACGTAAATATATTTATATAAAATTGCTTATTAATCAAAAGTTATATACAATATTACAATTTATTTTCCATGATGATGCAATGCAAGTAAACGCCCGACAGGAATAATGTACATGTCTTGTGGGTATACTTTGGAAAAAGTATAATACGGACAGTAAGTGCCATAATTTAATCGCGATTAAAACGTTTATTTAAATAAATTATTTTTGTGGTAATCCATATTTAGTTTATCTTGTACTGAACCTGGAAAATACCTTTAACTCTTTAAGCTTTGAAGGTGTTTTATAGATTTCCTGTTTGAGTGGTATACCCAAAATTAAAGGCTTATATTTCGACAAAAAATAAAAACAAGTGGGTCAAGTGTTTAGTATCACTGTAAATAAAACTTTACAAAATTTTATGATATAGATTATGATACATTCTGAGACTCTTGGCCTAAGATACTGCTGAAAAATCAGAAAAAAATATTGAGCCAAAAGTTTTATTTTTTTCCGTATTTTTCTTATTTGACATTTTATATATATATATATATATATATATAAAATATATATATATATATATAGGTGTAAATAATGCTTTTGTTTGGTTCCCAATCATGTCAACCTTATCTGAGAAAATTTTTGTGTTAATCCAACAAAGCAATCAAAAGTTATAGCATTATAAACATAATTTATCATAGTGTCCAAAAGTTTCATTCTGTGTCATTTGAGTCATCATTGAGTCTGTCTCATGTATTTGGCGCCATCTCCTGGTGGTCATATGTAACATTGTGCTTCATGTGGATTATCTAATGATCTATACATCTGATTATCTTGTGTGTGGACTCGTTTGAAAGATAAACATCTCATTCAGTTTCATTCTGTGTCATTTGAGTCATCATTGAGTCTGTGTCGTGTATTTGGCGCCATCTCCTGGTGGCCATATGTAACATTGTGCTTCATGTGAATTATCTAATGATCTATACATCTGATTATCTTGTGTGTGGACTCGTTTGAAAGATAATCATCTCATTCAGTTTCATTCTGTGTCATTTGAGTCATCATTGAGTCTGTGTCATGTATTTGGCGCCATCTCCTGGTGGTCATATGTAACATTGTGCTTCATGTGAATTATCTAATGATCTATTAATACATCTGATTATCTTGTGTGTGGACTCGTTTGAAAGATAATCATCTCATTCAGTTTCATTCTGTGTCATTTGAGTCATCATTGAGTCTGTGTCATGTATTTGGCACCATCTCCTGGTGGTCATATGTAACATTGTGCTTCATGTGAATTATCTAATGATCTATACATCTGATTATCTTGTGTGCGGACTCGTTTGAAAGATAATCATCTCATTCAGTTTCATTCTGTGCCATTTGAGTCATCATTGAGTCTGTCTCATGTATTTGGCGCCATCTCCTGGTGGTCATATGTAACATTGTGCTTTATGTGGATTATCTAATGATCTATACATCTGATCATCTTGTGTGTGGACTCGTTTGAAAGATAATCATCTCATTTCGTTTCATTCTGTGTCATTTGAGTCATCATTGAGTCTGTGTCGTGTATTTGGCGCCATCTCCTGGTGGTCATATGTAACATTGTGCTTCATGTGGATTATCTAATGATCTATACATCTGATTATCTTGTGTGTGGACTCGTTTGAAAAATAATCACTGACTCTAAATAATGATATGTGATATTTTACGTTACGTTTATTTTTTGTGAAGTTATAAATGAAAAAACGGTATATGAACAACACCAACATAATAAACATATACTTAGCTATTACTCGTGATATTTTTGTCTGTGAGTAAAACAAATAGGCTGATTGTAGCTTTCTGCTAGAAGGGCCCATCTGAGCTTAAAGGGCTAAGTCCTTATTTACTGAGAATGCATTTTAGTAATATGGACAGCAATACATTTTTTTTTTTTTTTTTTTTTTTTGACAACCTCTGGACACTATAAATTGTTATTGACAAAAAAAAATGCAATATAGTGAAAAAAATAAAAAATAATAAACATTTTTACAGATCAAAAAATATAAAATTTTTCCAAATCAGAGAAAGAGAGACAAAAAGACATTTACTGATGTCATAATACCCCCAAAACGACCTAACAAAAGACAAACACCTTCAAGGTTCAACATCACATCTGCAAACTGGAGTGGGCATGGAGCGGTACAGTACAGACAGGAATAGCGCTCTCACCGTTGAGTTTTCGTGTAGTCTCTGGTGAAGAGGTTGGAGAAGGAAGATAGTCAGGCTGTGAGGAGGTGGAAACTGTTTTTTCTGGAAAACTCTCTTTGGAGAAGTCAATAATCCATCCCAGACTCACTCCAGAGCTCTGCTGTTTATATCGAGCAGACTGCAGAACATCTACCATCCACCTGGCATCATGCCACAGGTCCTCCATATGCTACAGAAACACAGAAAACACTAGATTTATTCTGTATATGATATGAGGGTTCTGCTCTGAACTATTAAAGATGGAAAAATACAAATCTATCATTTAATCCCTTTTTAATGTTGCATTAAAATAATGACTTACTAAAATAATGACTTACTCCAGTGCTGTAAAATATCATTTAAAACCACAACAAAAATGAATTAAACTAATAATATATCAAAATATGTATTTATATATCATATATGGGTGATTCTTCAAACAGTCGTCAATGTCTTTTATGTCTTGATTTAACTAAATAATAAACTATGGAAATATAGTCTAAAAACACAAATTATTCCATTATTACAAAGAGTGAAATAAACAAGCCATTTTAATATTTATTGTGTGAAAATGATTTATATCAATAGTTCAAATATTAAGACCCTAATATAGTTTTTTCCAAACAATGTCAGTAAAGAGGATGTTTGAGATGAAATATTAGGAAGAAAAAAAAATAATAATAAAAAAAAAAAAATATATATAATAATAATAATAATAATAATAATATTATATATATATATATATATATATATATATATATATATATATATATATATATATAAATAATATATATATATATATATTTAAAAGATACAATTCTACATTTACATAAATGTAGTAAAATTGTGTGTAATATTCTTCTAGACCACCACAACATTCATAAAATAACTAGCATATCAATTATAATGCGTTTAATGGTTTGAACTCAATTGCAGAAATATGCAGAAATGTGACACTTCCTTTTCGGTAATTGTCGCTTTCAATATCTGTTTTTTGTTTTATTTCGTTTTTTTATGTTGCAGTTTTCAAACACAATACTGTGAGAATGATGATTTGAGGATAACATGTTTATTATGTTTCAGCAACTGATCCTCAAAATACATCATCAAAAAAAAGGATTTTTAGCTGTAACAAAACTATTAAAAAAATCACAAACAAATTTAAAGCATTTCTATATATAAAAACAATCACTCTAGACTAGTGCTGTCAATTAATCGCATAATTGTTCGTAGTTAATCGTGATTAATCGCACAGTTGTTCGCAGGCAAACGAGATTAGCTGCATAATTGTACGTAGCTAATCGCGTTCAATCGCATAACTGCTCATATCTAATCGCGACTAAGCGCATAATCGCACGTAGCTAATCGCGATTAACCGCACTATTGCTCGTAGCTAATCGCGTTTAAGCGCAGAATTACGCATAGCTAATCGCGTTTAACCGCATAATTGTTCGTAGGCAAACGAGAGTAACCGCATAATTGTTTGTAGCTAATCGCGATTAACCTCATTACTGCTCGCAGTTAACCGCGATTAACCGCATTATTGCTCGTAGCTAATCGCGATTAACCGCATCATCGCTCGTAGTTAAATCGCGATTAAACGCATAATTGCACGTAGTCAAGCACGGCCAAGCGCATAATTGCCCGTAGCTAATCGCAATTAATCGCATAATTGCTCGTAGCGAGTTGCGATTAATCGCATAATTGCTCGTAGCTAATCACGATTAAATGCATAATTGCTCGTAGTCAATCGCGTTTAATCTCATAATCGCGCGTAGCCAAGCGAGAGTAATCGCATAATTGTTCGTAGCCAAACGAGAGTAATCGCATAATTGTTCGTAGTTAATCGCAGATTTTAAAGTGTTGAAATTTACTCTAAATATACTTTACCTGTCAAAATGCATTTCTTTCCTTCTTAGGAAACAATATGTAAAAATATAATGTTTCATTCAAATTTTCCAAACAAAGCCTTCCACATTATAAAGACAGAAATAAAATAGCATCAATACAAGTAACATTAAATGTTTTCTAAAGTCTTAGAGGGAGTTTGACTAATTGAAAGTCATTGAGTCTCGAGCAATTGCATAAATGTAAATATTTGCCAATGCATTTAAAACATCAACAACTCCTGACCGGAGTCATATGGATTGCTTTTATGCTGCCTTTATGCGCGTTATGGAGGGTCAAAATTTTGGCACCCATTCACTTGCATTGTGAGGACCTACAGAGCTGAAATATTCTCCTAAATATCTTAATTTGTGTTCAGCAGAAGAAAGCAAGTCACACACATCTGGGATGACATGAGGGTGAGTAAATGATGAGAGAATTTACATTTTTGGGAACTATTCGTTAAACATGTATGAACCAATGAAATCAGACTATTTATTTATTTATTTATTTAATTAATTTTTCAAATTTCGTTTTTTTTTTAAATTTTTAAATTTTTAAATTTTGTTTTTCAGTTTAATTTTTTCTAAATTCTGTACTCAACAGTTTAATTAAATTTTAGAATAAAAAAAATACTGTAAATGAAGTCAAAATAACTTTAATCAAATAATTTTTTTTATCATTAAAAAAATTATCCAAAATACAAAAATATTATTTTTATTTGTCAGATTTAATGCTGCACAACAGAGCATCACAGATGTGAGATATTGCTTAAATATAATATTTTTATTATTATTTCAGTGAATATTAAATAAGTGTACAGTAGTGATATATATCAGTCTCCACCTCCGGAAATGCAGGTCACAACATTGTGGTTAATCGTGATTAATAGAAAAATTGTTTGTAGCTAATCGCGATTAATAGCATAATTGTTTGTAGCTAACCGCGATTAACAGCATAATTGTTTGTGGTTAATCGCGATTAATAGCATAATTGTTTGTAGCTAATCGCGATTAATAGCATAATTGTTTGTGGTTAATCGCGATCAATAGAATAATTGTTTGTGGTTAATCGCGATTAATAGCATAATTGTTTGTAGCTAATCGCGATTAACAGCATAATTGTTTGTGGTTAATCGTGATTAATAGCATAATTGTTTGTGGTTAATCGCGATTAATAGCATAATTGTTTGTAGCTAATCGCGATTAACAGCATAATTGTTTGTGGTTAATCGCGATTAATAGCATAATTGTTTGTAGCTAATCGCGATTAACAGCATAATTGTTTGTGGTTAATCGCGATTAATAGAATAATTGTTTGTGGTTAATCGCGATTAATAGCATAATTGTTTGTAGCTAATCGCGATTAACAGCATAATTGTTTGTGGTTAATCGCGATTAATAGAATAATTGTTTGTAGCTAATCGCGATTAATAGCATAATTGTTCGTAGTTAAGCGTGATTATTAGATTACGCATCTGCTACAAACAGAGCGTGCACGATGTTTATCACGAGGTGTTTTCAGTGTATGAGCAGCCGGCTGTACACATTCACTTTGAAGTGTGCAGCACATGCAGAATAAATTCATTTAATAATGAATAATTAATAGCAACCTTTGAGGTTTAACAATCACACTAGGACATATCGCGATTTGAATGTGTGCGCTGAATGTCCATGCAATGACATTAATATTAAGTAGTTAGGTGGTATCTGTTTTTGGTATCTGACCATTTTTACAAGTATATGAGCGCAGTATCAGAATCGGGACATCCCGAATATATATTTATAAAGTCTTTGCCTTGCATGCACTGTGATTATGAACCTAATGATCTTGAACCATTAAAGATGATACTGTGAATTCCGGCAGTTGTACAGTTTGTTCTTTCTTTTATTGCTCTTCCTCGGGTACATCTATGAAAACTGAACTGTGGGCGACGGGGTGCCAGTGTTGAATTGCACAGAGGTCAGAAATACCTGCAAATACTCTTCAATCTGCTGATGTTTGTGTTTGGCAGAAACGAGCTCTGACTCAGAGAACGCTTCCCGCAGAGACTGCTGGGACATCAGAGACTCCAGACCCAACAGGGCGCATGCACGGCAATACAGAGCGATGAAACTAGGGCTGTAGGACTCGAAATGAACTGCAGGAGAAGAGAGAGACAGGTTATGAGTGCACAGGTCTTTGCAAACTGGAAGATGATACTGGTGTTGTACGTATATGTCTGCGTCCGCTCACCTAACTCAAAGAGCTGCAGTGGCAGGGTGAAGAATCCCGAGCGCGGCGAGCACAGATGATTCTGACCGGGGGGTGAACACACCTCCTCACATGGAGGAAGGAGCAACAGAAAGGACACGCCCTCACCCAACTCCACCACCTCTTTTACATAAACTCGGAAATCTTGTGCCTAATGTATGATGAAAAGAGAGAGGTAAGATTCTTCAAAGCAGGGTCCAGATTAGGTCTTTAGATCAGAGACATCTCATTGCACGTGCTGCCCTCATCAAATGAATAGAAACTGCTCGTCACTGGGACAGGTACAGTATACATACATCAAGCATGCACTAAAAAAAGCATGAAAATCGCCTGTATGCGATTGCACAAACCTGGTTGTTAGGAATGTTGGCGTAGCTGAGCAACTCTTTGGCAGCTGTTAGCATGTCCACCAGGAGGCGATGTGGAGTGCTTTGGGCATTGGCGCACACCTGGACGCTGTCCTCGAGCGAGGTTAACGATTGAAGCCACTGCCATTCCTCCCTACAAACAAAAACACGCAATTACCAAACATGAATAGACGCACACGTATGTGTAAAACACTCCCACACGCGCTGTCATACCTGGAGACGTGGCCGTTGTCTCGTATCTTGGTGTGACACAGCACATTTGGATGTTTACGTGACACGAGCACTCTGATCTGGTCTACTGAGGTGTACAGCTTCAGGTAACCCAGATACAGACCGGCGGACAAACGCTTCCTGCTGCGTCGGTGATATGACAGTTTCTCCTGCATGGACACGCATACAAAGATGCATTGGGGGAATGTCATGCAACATGTCAAAGAACACGTCCGGGTCATAGAGGAAACCTCAGAAATAAAATACACAAAAATAAGACACTGTATTGTGATTTTTGCATTGCAGCTGTACATTACTGTGCATAAAATGACATTTAAAACTATAACTGTGTCTAAGGCTGTGTCCACACATGTTTACATCTCTCATGCTACAACAGTGTAGTCCTCCACCGAACACACAGAGTTTCATCCTGACTTTTGACAAGCATCTTCAGTCGACTGGCATTGTCGATGGGCACCGCACATGATGGCACATACGATGCAGGATCAAGTGTTGGACTTTGCTGCTTCAGCTAAGACTCATGCATATTCATGCTATTAATTCATCATTATAAATATGACGTGAAGACCTACTTTCTAAATATCTGTTTGTTTACTATGTTGTTTTGACATGTTGCACAGCAGCTAGCATGACCTGTCATGTCTCTTACATGCAATGCATGGGTTATATGTATGGCGTGCATAACAGAAGAGAAACTGGCTGTGAGAAGAAAGTAATGCAAAAGTAATTTGCATAAAAATGCACTTTTTAATGAAGTTGTTTTTTAAGGAGTAATGCAATCATTTAATGTGACTGCACAGAGGCATGAAGAACTTTCTGCAATAGCCTGAAATTGACCCACGTTTATCATCTCTAAACTATGTGAATGTGAGACTGACTCTGGAGCCATGTGGTTGTTCAGCAGTGGAACCACTTTACCACACACACACACACACTCACACATGCGCTGCTTTACCACAGGAAAATGTGAGCAGCTCAGACGAAACATGATTTTCACACTGGGTCTGATGTTTTACAGGCGAGAGCTGCTTTCAGACACACAATCAGTGGTGGATGAAGTGTTTACAATATTCAGACTAAATCATCAGCCGAACAATGCTACTGTTATACACCCACAGTCCACACAGACGCACCACTCCAGGGAAACGAAGGAGATAGAAAGTGAGAGAAAACAGATGTGAAGGTGTTTACAGTTTAAGCTACCAACGGCCCAGATTTTAAGCCGCTAACCTGTTGAGTTAAAGCAGGGTTTCTCAAACGGGAGTAAAATTTTTTGGCAATCATGATCTCAAGCTCGATTACACTTCCTAGCGCCATCTAGCGCTCATGCATCACGCACTAGGAAGTGTAATCGAGCTTGAGATCACGATTGTTCCTAGGGACCGCAATGACAAGATGTACAGTGAAAACGGAGTTACATCCTGTTCTCATCCTTCAGAAGACATGGATTAAACCACTTTTATGCTGCCTTTATGTGCTTTTTGGAGCTTCAACGTTTCGGCCACCATTCACTTGCATTGTATGGACCTACAGAGCTGAGATATTCTTCTAAAGCTCTTCTTAACCATTTGTGTTCTGCGGAAGAAAGCAAATCATCTGGGATTTTTGGGTGTACTGTTCCTTTAAGAAACACATTTGCTGCTGTCAGACCCCAAAGGGGTGGTCGATGGTGCACGTGACTCTCTCAAAGTTTCACCGTTTAATAACTGAATGCACTCACGTGCAGTGTGGCGAGCAGGGACTCCAGAGCGGTGGGCTCTTCTGATGAAGATGAGGAAGACCTGCGTTGCAGCTGGAATTTACTGACGGGAATCCAGCGAACGCCTTCCAGCGGCGCGCACGAGCTCATGTCCCTCATCAGCACCAACACTGCATTACCGTGCTTATCTTTAATTGGCTCGAAATACACCTGACCCAGATCCACCGTGCCGAGGAGTGCCTTCAAGCAGAAGAAATGACAATAATAGTGCGTAAGAAGCGTTTGTATTTGGGTGCAGTATTTGTTGCACCAGCGGTGGTTTTTGTTAATAGTATTTCATCACCTGTAGTTGTGCAGCAGCTTGAAGCAGTTTGAGTCGCGTCTGAAGCGTGCAGGAACTGGAGGCGTGTGCGGGACTGATGCACTGCTGCATCCAGCTGAGCTCCTCCCACAGATGCGAAACCTGCCGACACAAGTTATCATGGAGGCAATGTTCAATGCGGAAAGATTGTTAGTGTCTAAAAAGTCTCAGATTGATGTACGTAGGTACTAAAGTATAGATTGCGGAAGTTTGCTACAAATGTATAACTCAATAAGTGATGTGAAGGGTTTAATTAGGGCTGTCCATTGATTCAGTGTGATTGATTATCTAAAAAATGTATACAATCAATAATTTCCCCGGATTGTTATCAGGTATATTCCTAATTTCCTGCCATCGGAACAATTCAAGCTTGAAGTACCAGCTGTTTTCAGCAGGGGGCAGTAAGCGCAACACCAGCTGTATAGACAACAAACCATGGTACAATATAATGCTTTATTAACATAATAACATACAAACAAGGCCTTCTAATGTACAAAGGCCAATCCAAGAGGGTGGATGACTAACGGAAAGAACTAGTCTCACCACAGGTATCCCACAATGCAATGCAATGCAATGTGCGTTAAACCTCTTAAACTCTCATCCTCCTCTTTATTATTCTGCCGGTAGACTGTGGCCAGAGCGTCATTTGTAACTGAAGAATGGCCGGAACAAAAACAATGATTAAGAGGAATGGAGACCAATGCTGATCGTACAACCTCAGCTTCACCAGATCACACAGTGATGTCACTAACCGCTGACCCATGCACCGCGTATGGATGCCGTGAGTTTTTGACAGTTAGATTACCATCTGAGAAACAACATTGCAAAATTTTGGATCTTTTCTGTTGCATTAAACAAAATTGTGCAAATAATTGTAAAACCGGTTAACCACGATTTGTTTCTCAGATGGTAATCTAACCGTCAAAAACTCACGAAACACAACCAAAGAGTCCACCAATACACTCGGTTTACCTTTGTAAACCAGAGGAAATCCTGCGCATGACAGCTGTAAGAGTCGTCCACCTCCACCACAGGCAACTGCTCTTCTGGAGTCAGCAGAATATTCTCATCTTTGTAGAAAACACAGGCCAGATACAGACCTCTGAGAGACAGAGAGAGAGAGAGAGAGAGAGAGAGAGAGAGAGAGAGACAGAGAGAGAGAGAGAGACAGAGACATGGAGAGAGAGAGAGAGAGAGAGAGAGAGAGAGAGAGAGAGAGAGACAGAGAGATGAGAGAGAGAGAGAGAGAGACAGAGAGAGAGAGAGAGACAGAGAGAGAGAGAGAGAGAGAGAGAGAGAGAGAGACAGAGAGAGAGAGAGAGAGAGAGACAGAGACAGAGAGAGAGAGAGAGAGAGAGACAGAGAGAGAGAGAGAGAGAGACAGAGACAGAGAGAGAGAGAGAGAGAGAGAGAGACAGAGAGAGAGAGAGAGAGAGAGAGAGAGAGAGACAGAGACAGAGAGAGAGAGAGAGACAGAGAGAGAGAGAGAGAGACAGAGAGAGAGAGAGAGAGAGAGAGACCGAGAGAGAGAGAGAGAGAGAGAGAGAGAGAGACAGAGAGAGAGAGAGAGAGTCAGACAATGGCAGACATGGCACTCTGAGGCCGTTAAATATTGAAATGTTTCTCGTACCTTTTCAGATTTTTGACAAATTTGCAAGTTGGCTGGAAGAGATGCCGGAGGCTTTTAGACACAGAGTGTTTCCTGTTTGACGGAGCTTTGCACTGTTCTAAACACACAGACAGAGAGAGATACACACACACACACACACACGCACACACACACACACACACACGCACGCACGCACGCACACACACATGCACACACACACACGCACGCACACACACATGCACAAACACACGCACACACATGCACAAACACAAACACACTCTATTCATTTAAATACCGCTCATGAAATCAACTTTACAGTGTTAGAACAGGATGATTTTCATTACTGGCAATTTTTGCAGAATCAGGGATTAAATGTGCTCAATTGTCACAATGCAAACAATATTAACAGCCCTAAAGATAGGTTTCTAGTTAGGTGTGTGTGTGTGTGTGTGTGTGTGAGTGTGTGTGTGTGTGTGTGCGTGCGAGAGTGTGCGTGTGTGTGTGTGTATGTGTGTGACTGTGTGTGAGAGTGTGCGTGTGAGTGAGTGTGTGTGTGTGTAAGTGTGTGTGCGAGAGTGTGCGTGTGAGTGTGTGTGTGTGTGTGTGACTGTGTGTGAGAGTGTGCGTGTGAGTGTGTGTGTGTGTGAGAGTGTGCGTGTGAGTGTGTGTGTGTGTGTGTGTGTGTGTGTGTGTGTGTGTGTGTGTGTGTCAGGTTCTTAGTCCTTACAGTCAAGGCTAATTTATCCCCCTTAACTCACAGTAAAGTAAACCTTCAGCCCTGACGCCTTAAAAACAACAAACAAGACCCCCAGAGTCGACCCCACGAGACACACACAGACACACACACACACACACACACATTCAGTCCATTCAGTATCCAAACCTCTGGAATATTCACTCAGCAGTTGTTAAAAAGCGTTTAAATGTTTGTGTTGGTGTTTTCAGTGGCACAGTGAATGTGGGGAGTTTTCATTCAGGTCCTGGGTGATTAAGTGGGTTTTTACCGTGGCATGTGCAGTGACGATGTGCCCCTTTAATTTGCCCCAGGAGAAGCTCTAATGACTCATTCACACCCTGCTGGCGAGGGGACAGCCCGTCCACATCCCTCCAGCCTGACGAGAGAGAGAGAGAGAGAGAGAGATAACCCACAGATATACATGTGTCTCAGTCAACTTACCTGTTATCACAATAAAACACTTTTATTGCTTTTCAGGCTCACAATAAAATATAGATTTTATATAAAAAATACACAAAATTGATATTCTATAATTTTGGCTACATTTTAATTGTTTCATGAATAGTTTCACAAACTTTTAAGTACACAAAACAATTCTTGCTTCATTTTAAGTCGGGCATGACTGATAATAATGTCTTTGTTTGCAGTTCAGTAAGTGAGTCAGATGTTTATTCAGTAACCGTTTTTGACCGATTCATTGAACTCACTTAGTGAATGATTCATCAGACTGATTCAAACCGATAACGTGCAAGTTATTTGGAGTGATTCATTTCATAAGAGTCATTTAGAATAATTCAGTCAACGAACAGGTTCAAAAAAGTCATTTGAAAAGATTCAGTCAAAGAACTGATTCATAAAAGTCATTTGGAATGATTCAGTCACAGAACCGATTCATAAAAGTTATTTGGAATGATTCAGTCACAGAACCGATTCATAAAAGTCATTTGGAATGATTCAGTCACAGAAGCGATTCATAAAAGTCATTTGGAATGATTCAGTCACAGAACCGACTCATAAAAGTAACTTGGTATGATTCAGTCACAGAAGCGATTCATAAAAGTCAATTGGAATGATTCAGTCACAGAAGCGATTCATAAAAGTCATTTGGAATGATTCAGTCACAGAACCGATTCATAAAAGTTATTTGGAATGATTCAGTCACAGAACCGATTCATAAAAGTTATTTGGAATGATTCAGTCACAGAACCGATTCATAAAAGTTATTTGGAATGATTCAGTCACAGAACCGATTCATAAAAGTCATTTGGAATGATTCAGTCACAGAAGCGATTCATAAAAGTCATTTGGAATGATTCAGTCACAGAACCGACTCATAAAAGTAACTTGGTATGATTCAGTCACAGAAGCGATTCATAAAAGTCATTTGGAATGATTCAGTCACAGAAGCGATTCATAAAAGTCATTTGGAATGATTCAGTCACAGAACCGACTCATAAACGTAACTTGGTATGATTCAGTCACAGAACCGATTCATAAAAGTCATTTGGAATGATTCAGTCACAGAACCGATTCATAAAAGTCATTTGGAATGATTCAGTCACAGAACCGATTCATAAAAGTCATTTGGAATGATTCAGTCACAGAACCGATTCATAAAAGTCATTTGGAATGATTCAGTCACAGAACCGATTCATAAAAGTCAATTGGAATGATTCAGTCACAGAACCGATTCATAAAAGTCATTTGGAATGATTCAGTCACAGAACCGATTCATAAAAGTCATTTGGAATGATTCAGTCACAGAACCGATTCATAAAAGTCATTTGGAATGATTCAGTCACAGAACTGATTCATAAAAGTAATTCAGTCACAGAACTGATTCATAAAAGTAACTTGGAATGATTCAGTCACAGAACTGATTCATAAAAGTAATTCAGTCACAGAACTGATTCATAAAAGTAACTTGGAATGATTCAGTCACAGAACTGATTCATAAAAGTAATTCAGTCACAGAACCGATTCATAAAAGTAACTTGGAATGATTCAGTCACAGAACCGATTCATAAAAGTAACTTGGAATGATTCATTCACAGAACCGATTCATAAAAGTAACTTGGAATGATTCAGTCACAAAACTGATTCATAAAAGTCATTTGGAATGATTCAGTCACAGAACTGATTCATAAAAGTAATTTGGAATGATTCAGTCACAGAACCGATTCATAAAAGTAATTCAGTCACAGAACCGATTCATAAAAGTAACTTGGAATGATTCAGTCACAGAACCGATTCATAAAAGTAACTTGGAATGATTCATTCACAGAACCGATTCATAAAAGTAACTTGGGATGATTCAGTCACAAAACTGATTCATAAAAGTCATTTGGAATGATTCAGTCACAAAACTGATTCATAAAAGTCATTTGGAATGATTCAGTCACAGAAGCGATTCATAAAAGTCATTTGGAATGATTCAGTCACAGAACCGACTCATAAAAGTAACTTGGTATGATTCAGTCACAGAAGCGATTCATAAAAGTCAATTGGAATGATTCAGTCACAGAAGCGATTCATAAAAGTCATTTGGAATGATTCAGTCACAGAACCGATTCATAAAAGTTATTTGGAATGATTCAGTCACAGAACCGATTCATAAAAGTTATTTGGAATGATTCAGTCACAGAACCGATTCATAAAAGTTATTTGGAATGATTCAGTCACAGAACCGATTCATAAAAGTCATTTGGAATGATTCAGTCACAGAAGCGATTCATAAAAGTCATTTGGAATGATTCAGTCACAGAACCGACTCATAAAAGTAACTTGGTATGATTCAGTCACAGAAGCGATTCATAAAAGTCATTTGGAATGATTCAGTCACAGAAGCGATTCATAAAAGTCATTTGGAATGATTCAGTCACAGAACCGACTCATAAACGTAACTTGGTATGATTCAGTCACAGAACCGATTCATAAAAGTCATTTGGAATGATTCAGTCACAGAACCGATTCATAAAAGTCATTTGGAATGATTCAGTCACAGAACCGATTCATAAAAGTCATTTGGAATGATTCAGTCACAGAACCGATTCATAAAAGTCATTTGGAATGATTCAGTCACAGAACCGATTCATAAAAGTCATTTGGAATGATTCAGTCACAGAACCGATTCATAAAAGTCAATTGGAATGATTCAGTCACAGAACCGATTCATAAAAGTCATTTGGAATGATTCAGTCACAGAACCGATTCATAAAAGTCATTTGGAATGATTCAGTCACAGAACCGATTCATAAAAGTCATTTGGAATGATTCAGTCACAGAACTGATTCATAAAAGTAATTCAGTCACAGAACTGATTCATAAAAGTAACTTGGAATGATTCAGTCACAGAACTGATTCATAAAAGTAATTCAGTCACAGAACTGATTCATAAAAGTAACTTGGAATGATTCAGTCACAGAACTGATTCATAAAAGTAATTCAGTCACAGAACCGATTCATAAAAGTAACTTGGAATGATTCAGTCACAGAACCGATTCATAAAAGTAACTTGGAATGATTCATTCACAGAACCGATTCATAAAAGTAACTTGGAATGATTCAGTCACAAAACTGATTCATAAAAGTCATTTGGAATGATTCAGTCACAGAACTGATTCATAAAAGTAATTTGGAATGATTCAGTCACAGAACCGATTCATAAAAGTAATTCAGTCACAGAACCGATTCATAAAAGTAACTTGGAATGATTCAGTCACAGAACCGATTCATAAAAGTAACTTGGAATGATTCATTCACAGAACCGATTCATAAAAGTAACTTGGGATGATTCAGTCACAAAACTGATTCATAAAAGTCATTTGGAATGATTCAGTCACAAAACTGATTCATAAAAGTCATTTGGAATGATTCAGTCACAGAACTGATTCATAAAAGTAACTTGGAATGATTCAGTCACAGAACCGATTCATAAAAGTCATTTGAAATGATTCAGTCAAAGAACCTGTTCATAAGAGTCATTTGAAATGATTCAGTCAAAGAACCTGTTCATAAGAGTCATTTGTCTGTGATTCTTGTGAACTATATTTTGGATTGCAGCCGGCCAACGAACACAATGCAATAGATTCGATTCACAGCACAATCATATTCAATTCAAACTACAAGCTGACAACTCATATGAAGTATTTATTTTGCTGTGGTGCTGGAAATGTATGATATTCCGGTCTCCAGACATGGCTCGGGATCCTCCTTCAATGTAAGTCTATGGGATGTTTCCGGCATTTTATCATCCAGCTCTTGGAAAAGTGATATCAAACCTCTCCTCAATAAGTGGCATGATGGAATGAATTTCATGCTAATATTTAATACTAATAATAGTTAACCCTAACGAAGTATAAACAACAGGAATAGTGATGCTTGACTTAGTAAACATGACATATGATTGTGTAACATTTGAGTGTGTTGCTCGTTACACACACATTCGTCACGGTAAACAAGATGATGTTGTGATGGTGTGATGGTTGCAGGCTGATTCCTGAGGAAGCAGGGAAAACACGGACGCTCTATTCCCGGAACGCTGAACACAGACCCTCTCTTCAGCCCGGCTAACCTCAGTGTGTGTGTGTGTGTGTGTTATGAAAGAGTGTGTGTGAGAAAAACACAAGACACAAACACGTAAACAAGATAAATTGTTTGAAATCATTTCTACACATCCCTGAAAAGCGCCGTGTATTCAGCACAAGTGTAAAGTGTAGAGGGAGACAACAAGTGTGTGTGTGTGTGTGTGTGTGTGTGTGTGTGTGTGTGTTTGTGTGTGTGTAAGAGTCGTTCTGTCTGCAACTTTACGGTCTCTCACAGACATGCAAATATTTCCAGAGGGAGTCGAAATGGAAAACACAAACGCACACATTTAAATGAGCATGCTCGAAACACACACACACACACACACACACACACTCTCAGAGTAAAAGCGCTGTCAAATCCATGAGAGAAAAGGAGAGCTTGTACTCATACATAAAAACAAGGACACAAATATTACACAAAACTAAAGCAACACACACACACACACACACACACACATTATATGTCATTCAATATCTTCAGTTGACCTCAGCAGCAGTTTGTTGTTTAATTGTGGATAAAACTGTTTGCTTGTTTGTTTGTGGATGTGTGTGTGTGCTTGTGTGTGTGTTTGTGTGATTGTGTGTGTTTGTGTGGATGTGTGTGCTTGTGTGTGTGTTTGTGTGTGTGTTTGTGTGGATGTGTGTGTGCTTGTGTGTGTTTGTGTGGATGTGTGTGTGTGTGTTTGTGTGGATGTGTGTGTGCTTGTGTGGATGTGTGTGTGTGCTTGTGTGTGTGTTTGTGTGGATGTGTGTGGATGTGTGTGTTTGTGTGGATGTGTGTGTGTTTGTGTGTGTTTGTGTGGATGTGTGTGTGTTTGTGCGGATGTGTGCATGTGTGTGTGTGTGGATGTGTGTGTGTGGATGTGTGTGTGTTTGTGCGGATGTGTGCATGTGTGTGTGTGTGGATGTGTGTGTGTGGATGTGTGTGTTTGTGTGTGTGTGTGTGTGTGTGTGTGGATATGTGCTTGTGTGTGTGTTTGTGTGTGTGTGTGTGTGTGTGTGTGTGTGTGTGTGTGTGTGTGTGTGTGTGTGTGTGTGTGTGTGTGTGTGTACTCACTGGACGGTGTAGCACCTGCAGGTTCAGATGTTTGAGGTGAACTCCAACCCTTCATGTTATATGCTGATACCTGGACATAATAACAGGAGCCCTGTAACACACACACACACACACACACACACACACACACACACAATTATTGTGTCCACAGAACATAGAAATTACATTTAAAAGAAAATGAGGGTGAGTTCATGAGTGGTGTAATCAGTAAGGTGTTTATATGTGTATGTGTGTGTGTTGAGTTTAACAGGGTTGATTCTAGATATAAGTGGTCTAATGGGGCTTTTCCACCGCACGGTACAACTCGACTCTGCTCGCTTTTTTGGGGTTTTCCACTGTGGGCAGATCACTGATTGGTCAGAAAGAATCGGCACTACCAGCTTCACTGGATTTGCGACACGTGATATCAACCCGCTAGTTTTAATATACAACATATTACATTTTTTATTGAATATATCGACTGAACTCGACTCGCTTTTCTGAGCTTGCATATCCACTGCAGTTTAGTGCCGCCTCAACGTGGGTGGGATTATAGGCTGATCGTCATAGTAACGCCGCCTCTACTGCCGTGACATCATCTTAAACGAGACACAAAACAATAAACAATAACACGAGCGCTAGCTGTTAGCTGCTAGCTCAAGAAAACGTACCATCCTCCATCAACACTCTCCGTCCCATTGCTCGCCGGTCTAGATAGTGTCCATTTGGTCGAACCACTTCCACTTTTCCTTGATGGTTCTGTTGGTCACTTTTAAGTGTTTTAAATGTTCCCTACACTGTTGGTCGGTCCGGTGGAAGCCGTGTGCGGTCAACAGCTGAGACACGTCCTGAAAGACGTCCGTCGCTAACGAGAGGAACATCTGCACCTCGTTTATTGACCACGGCGGGGTTTTGCGCACTGACATTTCATCTTGCATGAACAAATGATACCGCTATCACTGTTGCTAACTTTAAAACTAGCGGGTTGATGTCCCGTCCCGTGTTGGAGATCCAGTGACGCCGGTAGTGACGATTCTCTCTGACCAATCAGTGATCTGCAGGATTTTGACGCCACATTTAGTATTGCCTCGGCTCGCTTGGGACCTTGACCGAGTTGGTGCTAAAAAAGTACCAGGTACGAGTTACTATCCACAGTGGAAAACCCCCCAAAAAAGTCCCAATTGTGTGTGTGTGGCATGTTTTCCTCTACACACACAAATCTTTACACTAACCGCTGTAAGTCCGATGATGTCATACTGAAGTTGAGTCACGTCTTCAATGGTCGTCTCACACAGTAACGGGATGAATGAAGGAACGCTGCTCCAAGCCACTGAGATACAAACAACAATAGTCATTTAGCAAGTGCTCTTACAGAAGTGTCAGAAGTGAAGATTCACACCCACAACCTTGCGCTTACAGCCCAATATTTTCTAAAATTGTAATCAGATTACATTCCTAATTACTTAATTGAAAAAGTAATCACATTACTCATTACTTTCCTTTTAAGTCACTTTCTAAAACACTTTTCCTCTCAAGAAATTCTAAATAATGTCTATTTATTTCTTCTTTGTTGTTACACACAAGTCACACTCGGCACCTCACAGGGCCAAAATTAATGTATTGCACATTAAAAATATATAACCCTAAAATAAGCATAACCCTATAATGTAATTAAAACTAATTAAATTAATTAAAAGTCAGTAACTGTAATCTGATTCCAAGAATTGTTTGGGAAACCTGTTTAGAAACAATCTTTCCATTTGGTGTTGCTAGTGATGCCAAAAATGACACGCTTCCCCTTTAAATTGGCCACTTAAACACTACTGACCGTCACTCACCACGGTATTTGGTAATAACAGCAGAATTGTGACAAAGTGGCTCTTGGAAGTGGACTCTGAGACTGGTGTTACTGCTGACGGAGAGATGGACTGCGCTGGGTGGCTCGGGAGGACCTG
>JAVLUX010000033.1:34285000-34300000 GCA_032164185.1 Moxostoma hubbsi | reverse complement strand
GGTTGGGAGCCCCTCCTCCCCTTGCGGTCGGCGACCATTCCTCCGCTTCCAGGCGGTTGGTTGGAAGCCCCTCCTCCCCTTGCGGTCGGCGGCCATTCCTCCGCTTCCAGGCGTTTGGTTTGGAGCCCCTCCTCCCCTTGCGGTCGGCGGCCATTCCTCCGCTTCTAGGCGTTTGGTTGGGAGCCCCTCCTCCTCTTGTGGTCGGCGGCCATTCCTCCGCTTCCAGGTGTTTGGTTGGGAGCCCCTCCTCCCCTTGCGGTCGGCGACTATTCCTCCGCTTCCAGGCGGTTGGTTGGGAGCCCCTCCTCCCCTTGCGGTCGGCGGCCATTCCTCTGCTTCCAGGCGGTTGGTTGGGAGCCCCTCCTCCCCTTGCGGTCGGCGGCCATTCCTCCGCTTCCAGGCGTTTGGTTGGGAGCCCCTCCTCCCCTTGCGGTCGGCGGCCATTCCTCCGCATCCAGGCGGTTGTTTGGGAGCTCCTCCTCCCCTTGCGGTCGGCGGCCATTCCTCCGCTTCCAGGCGGTTGGTTGGGAGCCCCTCCTCCCCTTGCGGTCGGTGGCCATTCCTCCGCTTCCAGGCGGCCGGGCTCCTCCGTCCTCCTTCAGATGGCAACGGCTGCTCCGTTGAGGTGGATGGTAGAGCCGAGGAATCCACTACGGCGTATCCCTCCTCCTTCCCGGGTTTCGGCACCAGTGTAAAGGGATTAATGGAAAGGAGGCGGTGAGAGCCGGCTTGACGATACCGAAAAGACAAACACACACAGGTGTCAGACAGCTGTCCGTAACTCTCTCTCTCTCTCTCTCTCTCTCTCTCTCTCTCTCTCTCTCTCTCTCTCTCTCTCTCTCGCACTGCAGCTTCCAGTCAGCCCTTATCCCTCTCTGAGGCTTGATTAGCCTGATTAGGGGCCGGGAGTGCGGAATCACGACCCCGCCCTCCGTCCTGCCACAATGTTACGTCAAAATATACCAATGTAATGAATGTTTATAAAGCGTACTTTGGTACACATCTAAAAAAAAAAAACTTAAAAACTTAAACGGTATTAGCAGTAATGATATACAAACTGACTCTAAACTTAAAGTACTTTAACTAAACTAATGAAGCTACTCTTTTAAAACTTGAGTTAGCTACACTACAAGCTGCTATAAAAGCGAAGCTAACTACATTGAAGCTATTTAAAGCTATTTAGGGAAATATTGATGGGTTTTACTTCATATTTGTTCAGAAAGAAAAATGCCATTCATGTCCGTTTTGCGCAAAATGATGCATTGAAGCGCTAAAGCTCTATAATACTCTCGCACTGTGCAAGTTACATGCATCAAGTCATGTTTACTCATGGTGCAAAAGCCAGGGCCGTCCTTAGGGAAGATTGATAGGGGACCGAATGTAAAAGTTTAAGAATCGCTCAATGAAAACCCCATATTGGTGGAGCACTTATTTGCATATTAAAGAGGACGTGTCCACGTTTTGGCAGAGCATGTCATATGAAATGCTAAGGACATGGGTTCAATTCCCAAGGACTGAAAAAATGTACATCTTGAATGCACAGTAAATCGCTTTGGATTAAAGCATCTGCCAAATGCATAACTGTAAACGTGTCGCATTCAGCGTCTCTGGTGCTAACGGCCCTGAGAAGCCTCTAAAACTTCATTCAGTTTAGGAGTTCCTCCTGCGGTTTGGAATTTGGACAGAGAACAAAGCGCTCCAAGAACTACAACTGTCACAAATGTTCTCGTATCAGGAAGGACCCATTGTCTGCGTGGGACACACAAACACACATCCAGATACAGGCGAACATCTCCTAGAGTTCTGATAATAACGCGCTTATTTTAACGGGCAGGTATGTGCTGTGCGCAGATAAAAGTGGGTATATTTGTGGCAGGCGGGATCAGTTTCAAAGGCTGCTGATCTCCCAGCTTAAAGCTTCTCCTCTTGCGCCGAACACACGGACTGCCGAGCAAACAGCGAGCACACTTGCATGAAAGACTAGCAGATGAAAGAACGAGGGATAAAGAGAGAAAGACAAAAGAAACAGGGACACCACATGTTAACACAGCCGCCTCAACAACCCATAAGACACATAGTGATAGAACACACACACACACACACACACACACACACAGGATAGTTTCCCACCACAGTACCCGTCAAAAGTTTGGACACACAGACTTATTCTTTATATGAATCTTTTTGAATGAATTCATCAAAAATTTGAAGTAACAAAAATGGAAGTATGGGGATTTTATAGTGACCAAAAATACCTAACAAATCAAATCTGTGGGCAAGGAATGTGTCACCAAGGTCAACTAGTCATTCAACAACCAACTAATTCAACAACATTTTTCCTCATTAAAACTTTCCCACTAAAGCCATTCACGTTCTGACGAACATCCTTCACTATTGCACAGTCTCATCCTGTTTTTGAGCACACCGTTACAAATGTTGCAATAGAATGCAACTATCTGTTTCCGGAAGTAAAAGTAGGCGATCTATGGGAAAAATACTTCCGAAACCAAGACGGCTAAAAAAGTAGACTGGCACTGTTGCTTTCTGTGGTGCCGTGCCACGTTTAAAATGTTTGAATTTTTAAAAAACAGCATTACTTTTATTACTGGATAAGGAATTTAACATTTTGAAGAATTTATCTAATTTTATACTCATGAAAAATAGTGATAAACTGAAATGAAAATTATTGGCCGAAACCAAAAATTTTGGACACACTGGGCCGAAAACCGAAACGAAAATTCAGGACAAACTGGCCGAAAACTGAAACTTACACAGAAAATACTGGACACATTGGGCCAAAAACCAGAACCGAAACGACACACAAATTGTGGACACATTTGTCAGAAAACTGAAAATTGTGTACAATCCAGAACCGAAAATTGTGTACAATCCAGAACCGAAAATTGTGTACAATCCAGAACCGAAAATTGTGTACAACCACAACCGAAACAGAACCGAAACCGAAAATTGTGTACAAACCAGAACCAAAACAGAACCGAAACCGAAAATTGTGTACAAACCAGAACCGAAACAGAACTGAAAATTGTGTACAAACCAGAACCGAAACAGAACCGAAAATTGTGTACAAACCAGAACCGAAACAGAACCGAAACAGAAAATTGTGTACAAACCAGAACCGAAACAGGAAACTGTGTATAAACCAGAACCGAAACAGAAAATTGTTTACAAACCAGAACCGAAACAGAACCGAAAATTGTGTACAATCCAGAACCGAAACAGAAAATTGTGTACAGACCAGAACCAAACCAGACCCGAAACAGAAAATTGTGTACAAACCAGACCCGAAACAGAAAATTGTGTACAAACCAGAACCGAAACAGAACCAAAAATTGTGTACAAACCAGACCCGAAACAGAAAATTGTTTACAAACCAGAACCGAAACAGAACCGAAAATTGTGTACAAACCAGAACCGAAACAGAACTGAAAATTGTGTACAACCACAACCGAAACAGAACCGAAACCGAAAATTGTGTACAAACCAGAACCAAAACAGAACTGAAACCGAAAATTGTGTACAAACCAGAACTGAAAAATTGTGTACAAACCAGAACCGAAACAGAACCGAAAATGGTGTACAAACCAGAACCGAACCAGAACCGAAACAGAAAACTGTGTACAAACCAGAACCGAAACAGAAAATTGTGTACAAACCAGGACCGAAACAGAAAATGGTGTACAAACCAGAACCAAAACAGAACCGAAACCGAAAATTGTGTACAAACCAGAACCGAAACAGAAAATTGTGTACAAACCAGAATCGAAACAGAACCGAAAATTGTGTACAAACCAGAACCAAAACAGAACCGAAAATTGTGTACAATCCAGAACCGAAATAGAACCAAAAATTGTGTACAAACCAGAACCGAAACAGAAAATTGTGTACAAAAAAATAGTGATAAACTGAAATGAAAATTATTGGCCGAAACCAAAAATTTTGGACACACTGGGCCGAAAACCGAAACGAAAATTCAGGACAAACTGGCCGAAAACTGAAACTTACACAGAAAATACTGGACACATTGGGCCAAAAACCAGAACTGAAACGACACACAAATTGTGGACACATTTGTCAGAAAACTGAAAATTGTGTACAATCCAGAACCGAAAATTGTGTACAATCCAGAACCGAAAATTGTGTACAACCACAACCGAAACAGAACCGAAACCGAAAATTGTGTACAAACCAGAACCAAAACAGAACCGAAACCGAAAATTGTGTACAAACCAGAACCGAAACAGAACCGAAACAGAAAACTGTGTACAAACCAGAACCGAAACAGAACCGAAAATTGTGTACAATCCAGAACCGAAACAGAAAATTGTGTACAGACCAGAACCAAACCAGACCCGAAACAGAAAATTGTGTACAAACCAGAACCGAAACAGAACCGAAAATTGTGTACAAACCAGACCCGAAACAGAAAATTGTTTACAAACCAGAACCGAAACAGAACCGAAAATTGTGTACAAACCAGAACCGAAACAGAACCGAAAATTGTGTACAACCACAACCGAAACAGAACCGAAACTTGTGTACAAACCAGAACCAAAACAGAACCGAAACCGAAAATTGTGTACAAACCAGAACTGAAAAATTGTGTACAAACCAGAACCGAAACAGAACCGAAAATGGTGTACAAACCAGAACCGAACCAGAACCGAAACAGAAAACTGTGTACAAACCAGAACCGAAACAGAAAATTGTGTACAAACCAGGACCGAAACAGAAAATGGTGTACAAACCAGAACCAAAACAGAACCGAAACCGAAAATTGTGTACAAACCAGAACCGAAACAGAAAATTGTGTACAAACCAGAATCGAAACAGAACCGAAAATTGTGTACAAACCAGAACCAAAACAGAACCGAAAATTGTGTACAATCCAGAACCGAAATAGAACCAAAAATTGTGTACAAACCAGAACCGAAACAGAAAATTGTGTACAAACCAGAACCGAAACAGAAAATTGTGTACAAACCAGGACCAAAACAGAAAATGGTGTACAAACCAGAACCAAAACAGAACCGAAACCGAAAATTGTGTACAAACCAGAACCGAAACAGAAAACGGTGTATAAACCAGAACCGAAACAGAACCGAAAATTGTGTACAAACCAGAACCGAAACAGAACCGAAAATTGTGTACAACCACAACCGAAACAGAACCGAAACTTGTGTACAAACCAGAACCAAAACAGAACCGAAACCGAAAATTGTGTACAAACCAGAACTGAAAAATTGTGTACAAACCAGAACCGAAACAGAACCGAAAATGGTGTACAAACCAGAACCGAACCAGAACCGAAACAGAAAACTGTGTACAAACCAGAACCGAAACAGAAAATTGTGTACAAACCAGGACCGAAACAGAAAATGGTGTACAAACCAGAACCAAAACAGAACCGAAACCGAAAATTGTGTACAAACCAGAACCGAAACAGAAAATTGTGTACAAACCAGAATCGAAACAGAACCGAAAATTGTGTACAAACCAGAACCAAAACAGAACCGAAAATTGTGTACAATCCAGAACCGAAATAGAACCAAAAATTGTGTACAAACCAGAACCGAAACAGAAAATTGTGTACAAACCAGAACCGAAACAGAAAATTGTGTACAAACCAGGACCGAAACAGAAAATGGTGTACAAACCAGAACCAAAACAGAACCGAAACCGAAAATTGTGTACAAACCAGAACCGAAACAGAAAACGGTGTATAAACCAGAACCGAAACAGAACCGAAAATTGTGTACAAACCAGAACCGAAACAGAACCGAAAATTGTGTACAATCCAGAACCGAAACAGAAAATTGTTTACAAACCAGAACCGAAACAGAACCGAAAATTGTGTACAATCCAGAACCGAAACAGAAAATTGTGTACAGACCAGAACCAAACCAGAACCGAAACAGAAAATTGTGTACAAACCAGACCCGAAACAGAAAATTGTTTACAAACCAGAACCGAAACAGAACCGAAAATTGTGTACAAACCAGAACCGAAAATTGTGTACAAACCAGAACCGAAACAGAACTGAAAATTGTGTACAATCCAGAACTGAAACAGAAAATTGTTTACAAACCAGAACCGAAACAGAACCGAAAATTGTGTACAAACCAGAACCGAAACAGAACTGAAAATTGTGTACAAACCAGACCCGAAACAGAAAATTTTTTACAAACCAGAACCGAAACAGAACCGAAAATTGTGTACAAACCAGAACCGAAACAGAACCGAAAATTTTGTACAAACCAGAACCGAAACAGAACCGAAAATTGTGTACAATCCAGAACCAAAACAGAAAATTGTGTACAGACCAGAACCAAACCAGAACCGAAACAGAAAATTGTGTACAATCCAGAACCGAAACAGAAAATTGTGTACAGACCAGAACCAAACCAGACCCGAAACAGAAAATTGTTTACAAACCAGACCCGAAACAGAAAATTGTTTACAAACCAGAACCGAAACAGAACCGAAAATTGTGTACAATCCAGAACCGAAACAGAAAATTGTTTACAAACCAGACCCGAAACTTGTGTACAAACCAGAACCAAAACAGAACCGTAACAGAAAATTGTGGACAAACTTGGCTAAAAAACTGAAACTGAAAATTGTGTACACTGGGCTGAAAACCAGAACCGAAACTGAACAGAAAATTGTTGACACACTCGAGCCTAAACTGAAAATTATGGACACAATGTTCTAAATTAGATTCAAAACTGACAGTGCCTGCATGTGTGTGAGAACTGCCAATCAAAGTAATTCTATTTCAATTCTATTTACATAGTCGTCCATAAAATAAAAAAATATTTAATTGAATTAAACAAATTCTAAAAGTTATATTACATTATATTACATTATTAGAATAAAGTATAAATATAATTGATTATAATTATTATTAAATTATTATTATTATAATTTTAAGTGATTACGCTTAAAAAGCGCACATTATACTACAATAACATTTTGGCTCAAACTACTTTTAAAATACTGAATGATATTTTTGAAATATTGCACAACTCTATAAATGTGAAACTTTGGGCAAATATAAGCACATCTTGTACTAAAGTGCTTAACAATACACAACAAAGAACAATTGCCAGCCAATGAACTATTTTCAAGACCACAACTAGAAAAATATACATTTACAGATATTTTTCCAGGCCTGGAAATTCCAATTTGAAATGTCCCAGATATTTCCAGGTTTTCCATGACCACGGCATCCCTGTTAAACTACATGTGTGACACCTGTTGCCTACTTTTCCTTCAGAAGAAACTCATATGTAGGTACTATTTAGATTAGTCCATAAAACTATTTTCAAGAATGAAATCAAAGGCCTTATGATCAAAAGGATTTCAACATCATGACAAACATTTCAGACAAGTGGTAGAGTTCATCAAACACAACCTCCACGTCCATGCACACACACACACACACACACACACACACACACACGGTCAAGCCTTCAAATATCTAGGGAGTGTGTCTGGCATCATAACAAGGCGGCATCAAAAGGCACAACAAAAGTTAGCACACAAATACAAGCACATAGTGCTGTTTAACACATCCAGTGAGCCAAGGCTAAATGAGAATAGGCCATGGTATGGAAAATGTAGCGAGTAATGTCCCTGTCTAAGAATAATAGCCATTGAGAACAGTAGGCGCATATAAACACATGCAATCCTGCACACATGTGCAGTGTTGAGCTGACTGCTGGTAAGAGATTACTCTGTGACGCTTTCCCGAAGTTAACACACGTTTTACCTCCGAGATCAAGTTCAGTCCGATGCGACGGCTAATGCATCCTGTAAATTATCTGCTAGCTTTAGACTGAAACAATGGGAAAAGCCTGCGAGGTTGTAAAGAGTATTTATGTCCCTCGTTTGAAGATGCAATGTTTCCATGCAAAGTTGTTATTCGGACGCTAAGCAACAACATCAACATTGTTCATTTGCTCGTTTACGTCTAGCCGTCAATCAAATAACGGTTTGGCGATGTTTGGCGGGAAACGTTCAAAGAACAATGACGACATAAATACATGAAATCAAAAACGCGTAGAGGTCCCGACTGGTGAATCAGAAACGTTTCCGACACGTTATTCTGTTCTTGATCTTACGTCGTCGGGACGTTACGCTGAGATGGATGCACGGTCGCGATTATACGCAACGCTGGTATACTGTTATCAAAGCATCCAAAACTCTTTTCACATAGCCGGCAATCAAACAGAGCTCAGGTGATGATTCTGACGTTTTACGCCAAACGTGAAAAGAACAGGGACGATCGCTGTCTTTCTTTAGGAATAGGACGTTATAATGGATGTAAGGGGGGCAGAGGGACTCCTCTCCGAGGGTTATATGTGGCTGTAAGAAGGAAAGTCTGAAATTTGATTCTTGGCACCAGACAGACTGGAGGCAAGCAGGCCGAGCAGCCAAATTTTAGAGTGGGAGTGTGTGTGTGACAGTACGCAACAGGAGGAGGGCAGCGAGGACAGTATTACCGATTAGTGTGTGTGTGTGTGTGTGTGTGTGTGTGTGTGTGTGTGTGTGTTACTAAGGTCAACAGATCCCCTCTCTCTCTTATGTTCTTCAGGCCTGGTGGAGCCAGCTTAACCCTTCGACCTCTGACACACACACACACACACACACACACACACACACACACACACACACACACACACACACACACAATGGGGAATCAAAGCTAATCAGTTGATTCCCTACTTGTTTGAAAGGCATGCCGACTGGTTTGCATACCACCACACAGATCTTCAGCAGGCAAAAGCTTCCCGCCAATCAGATGATGCGGGTGAATCTCAAGAAAACATGTCCCCCGGGTCACATTTCAAGCCAAAATCAAAAGACAACAAATATATATATATATATATATATATAATACTATATTTTGCATATATAGTAGCATAGTGGTAGAATGACCACAGCAAATAATTTTGTCATTCGTTTTCTTTCAAAAAAATGTAATAAATCGCAAAAATCGAGGCTACGGTGCCTCAAATTCTCATTACTGTAATGCGATTATTTGCGATTCTCATTATTCTCAATAGCGCTTTTAATCAGATCAGATTCAGAACTGTAATTACAGTCAAAATTATTCAAATAATATTTTTTTATTAAATCAGCATCAATTAAAGGCAGTAAAACACACATTACCATGATGTATAAATACTTACTCATTTTTATATTTATTTATTTTTTCCACATAACATGAATAAAAAAAATGCACATTGCAGTAAAGACAACTGGGGTGGAAATGTCCTTAATTGTTCAATTAAAAAGCATTTATACACCATGGTAGTATTTGATGTACTTGCTGATTTAAATAGTAATTAAAAAACATTGTTTTACAATCATTTGTACCATAATACAGCAAAAACGGCAGTAATGCATTGAGAATAATGAGGGTTACAACAAAATCTCAAAATGTCAAAATTAAAATGTCAGGATATATTACAGTAATGGACATTTTGGAGGAAATGTGCTTAAGTGTCATGAAAAATCGCAATGATCCTAAAAATAGAGGGGGCTTCAGTTTCTTTCTTTTGATTTTGGGGATTGTATTCGTGCCGGATTTCGTGAGAATCCTCCGTGCACACGTGCACATCGCTTCAATGTCATTAGAACAGGAGTGAGTTTGTTTAACGCCGTAAAGCCGCGTTGTCTTTTCCAATCAGCCGGACGTCTGCGTGCTTGTGTGTCCCTGCAGTCGGCGTATGTATTATAATCCCGGCAGATTAAGAGATTAACCGCGGGAGTATTTGTGTGCATATGCCGGTATGCGCATTGTGTGCGTGTGTGTTGTCGCAGTAGTAGTCGCTCCCATGAGAGAACGTTTGCTGTGTTGAGTTCAACTGCCTGCCACCTGTTGGCCCCCCACCCCAGCCCACCCCAGGGGGCAAATCTCTCTAATTCTGATGAGCAGAGACAGAAGACCGTCGCCATGGGGATGTTGTGCATGTGAAAGCTGGATCAATCAATGTATGGATGCGTGTGTATGGATGTGTGCATCAACCCCATACGTGTGTGCGTGTGTGATGTTAGTCCAGTCTAAGAGGCACTGGCGACAGACAGCTCGGCGTGCGGGAGGTGACATGGAGTCTATGTGAGCCTCTGTGTGCCTCTGTGTGCCTCTCAAAAGCAGGGGGGCCCAGCCCTCATAATGCCCAGCCAGGGTGGCTACAACCTGGGCATACACTGCCCCGTGGTTCCCTGGATTTATATGCGTCTCTGGAGCTCCAGTCTGCCATATGCCACCGAGCACTAAGGTGACACAGATGTGACCACCAGTCTCCATGAACGGGTCTCTTTTTATTCACAAGTACAAAGAAAAGCACATAAACTCTTTCAAAGCGTGATGAAAGTTTTTTTTGCGTGCATACTAGCAGGTTTTTATTTTTTGGTTGAAAAATAAACGCCTTGGAAGAGTCTGGCGGGTGCAGAATGTGAACATTTTCCGGTTTTGGTGCACAACCTACCAAAGTTTATGGAAAACACAAACGAGATAAAAAAAGTTACCATGGTAACACAATGGTACAGGGATATACAACAGGGCCGGTACAAGGATGAGATATTTGAGGGGGGGACATTTTGACCTTTAGGGTGTGCAATGGGTTCTCTTGTTTTGCCATCCGACAAGGGAAGGGGGGGCTTAGTCGTTTTGCCATCTGACCACAGTGGATATCAATCATGGTATATCTGATACTCTCACTGAAATACTACTTTTTTAAGGGAATACTGACACTGAATACTGATTTGTATAGTAACATGTATTCCATAAAATGGACATAGTAGATTTAAATTTGTGCATTTATCATCTCTCTTCAGAATAAATTTAGAAAGTTACAGAGATTTGTGACCTTTGGATGTACTGAGAGAGAGGGTGCCATAGATGGAGCCGTGGTGTCTGCTGGGATGAACCAACATGGCTGCACTGCAGTGTTTAGAGCCTACATGGCTGCCATACAGTGTCTAGAGCCAACGTGGCTGCACTGCAGTGTTTAGAGCCTACATGGCTGCCATACAGTGTTTAGAGCCTACATGGCTGCCATACAGTGTCTAGAGCCAACGTGGCTGCACTGCAGTGTGTAGAGCCAACATGGCTGCCATACAGTGTTTAGAGCCTACATGGCTGCCATACAGTGTCTAGAGCCAACGTGGCTGCACTGCAGTGTGTAGAGCCAACATGGCTGCCATACAGTGTTTAGAGCCAACGTGGCTGCACTGCAGTGTTTAGAGCCAACATGGCTGCCATACAGTGTTTAGAGCCAACATGGCTATAGTGCAGTGTTTAGAGCCAACATGGCTGCACTGCAGTGTTTAGAGCCAACATGGCTGCACTGCAGTGTTTAGAGACAACATGGCTGCACTGCAGTGTTTAGAGACAACATGGCTGCACTACAGTGTTTAGAGACAACATGGCTGCACTGCAGTGTTTAGAGACAACATGGCTGCACTACAGTGTTTAGAGACAACATGGCTGCACTGCAGTGTTTAGAGCCAACATGGCTGCACTGCAGTGTTTAGAGCCAACATGGCTGCACTACAGTGTTTAGAGACAACATGGCTGCACTGCAGTGTTTAGAGCCAACATGGCTGCACTACAGTGTTTAGAGCCAACATGGCTGCACTGCAGTGTTTAGAGCCAACATGGCTGCACTGCAGTGTTTAGAGACAACATGGCTGCACTACAGTGTTTAGAGTCAACATGGCTGCACTACAGTGTTTAGAGACAACATGGCTGCACTACAGTGTTTAGAGCCAACATGGCTGCACTACAGTGTTTAGAGCCAACATGGCTGCACTACAGTGTTTAGAGCCAACATGGCTGCACTGCAGTGTTTAGAGACAACATGGCTGCACTACAGTGTTTAGAGCCAACATGGCTGCACTACAGTGTTTAGAGCCAACATGGCTGCACTGCAGTGTTTAGAGCCAACATGGCTGCACTACAGTGTTTAGAGACAACATGGCTGCACTGCAGTGTTTAGAGACAACATGGCTGCACTGCAGTGTTTAGAGCCAACATGGCTGCACTACAGTGTTTAGAGACAACATGGCTGCACTGCAGTGTTTAGAGCCAACATGGCTGCACTACAGTGTTTAGAGACAACATGGCTGCACTGCAGTGTTTAGAGACAACATGGCTGCACTACAGTGTTTAGAGACAACATGGCTGCACTGCAGTGTTTAGAGCCAACATGGCTGCACTGCAGTGTTTAGAGCCAACATGGCTGCACTACAGTGTTTAGAGCCAACATGGCTGCACTGCAGTGGCCCATATGGTCTTATCAGCATATAATGAATTTCAGAGGTGGCGAAAGTTATTACATCATGATAATTTTGATTATGAAAATGCTATCTTTTTCCATGCACATGCACGTGAAGCATCCACACGAGCTACGTCTCCGTGGCAAATTTGTTCAACGTGCTCAACAAGCCACATGATAAGATGCATGAGTTGACGGTCTCAGACGCGGAGGCAGCTGGGATTCGTCCTCCACCACCCGGATTGAGACGAGTCACTACGTGACCACGAGGACTTAAAAAGCGCATTGGGAATTGGGCATTCAAAAATGGGTGAAAAAAAAAAATGTTGATGCATATATTGTTGTTAGTAACATTGATTCTATCTTATTTACTCTTGTGTAAATGGTAAAAAGGGTTTGTGGTACCAGTCCACGCTGAGAGAGCGCCTCCTGTAGGCCAGAGGTCTAGACTGCAGGCTCCTGTTGTCCTTCAAGTGTTTGTCCTTCAAAGAAAGTCGCTGGGTAAACTTCACAATCCCAGATTCACTCCTGCAACACACACACACACACACACACACACACACACACACACACACACACACACACACACACACACAAACAGAGTCATTGATCAGTTTTAATGCATATCAAATTCAATTTCTCATCTAGTAATGAGAAAAGTCGGTTCTGTCATCATTTACTCAGTCTCAAGTGGTTCCAAACACATAAGACCTTAAAATAAGCGGTTAGACAGAATGATTGCATCAGTCACCATTCACTTTCATTGCATCTTTATTTTTATACAACGAAAGACAGTCATTCTGCATAACATCTCCACAAAAGACATTGTTATACAGGTTTGGAACAACACATTTTCGGGGTATTTTTAGGACCATTAAGATTGACAATTGAAAACATTGTCCCTCCATATTCTCATTACTGCCATACAGAGAACAATACGATTCCCCTGTAACTTTTTGTAAGAGGCACTGTATGTGCCATCTTATTAGAAAAGTGTCGTCATAACAACAGCAGTTGCCTGGGCAGCAACGGGCACTGCATGTCTGTGTGTTTTTATGTTGAGTTTGACAGCACCGTAAAGGCGTGAATGAACTATCTTTGACTCACTTATCAACAAACAAGTCATCAAGTGTGACTCTGGAGAGATCTGTCGATGATACGGCGCTCACGCATGAAGAATGTTTAAACGGTGAAGGACAAGGTCACCGAGCGGACGCCGGTGCCAGTGAGCAGCTAATGTGTCCAAAACTCTCATGATATCAAGAGCTGACCGCATCCGTATTTCTAGCGGGAATGTTCCTAGAAGAATCCATTTGGGAATAAGAGAGGAAGAAAGACAGCGGCATGGATCTGATTGCGCGGCAGCTGTTCCCGATGACACGACGCACAGTAGGGGTCCCGCGTGCTGATGTAATGCCATTAGAAGATTTCTTACAGGCCTGAGTGATGACATCATCTCCTTCAAGAGCACACGCGCACCGTGTGTATGGACGTGACACATACACACAAACACAAGTATATAAATAAACACCAAACATAAACACAGCACAAGATGACGCTAAATTTGTACGCACTTTTAGTGGAGAGAGACCAGATCTGTTCCAGAACCTAGTGAGCTGCCTTGCTGCCTAGGCAGCTGCCTTCTAAGGGAGCATCCCAGCCGAAATGGATCCCACGAGCAGGCCCACAGGGAATCACTGAATGTATCAGAAGAATTAGCATCAAAATAGCGTTGTTTAATTGGACGAGCAGCCTTTGATGTCAACATACAGACCAGGGATATTATCGTATACTAAAACTATTGATTTTAAAACACTTTCGTAAACTGAAATGTAAAAACTAATGCAAAGTAAACTTAAAAAATCTAAAAGTGTGATTCTCACGAAACTGGTCCAATTTTTATTCCAAAAAACCAAACGAAACAAATTAGAAATAATATTTTGCATACAGAAAATGAGGCCTATTTTTACAACCATTAACATATTTTATGCACTTTTCCCCCTAAATCTCATTACAGCAATGCAAAAAAGAGGATCATTATGATATTATTATTATTATTATTATTAAATGTGTCATTTTTCTTTTATAAATAAATACATTTTTAACTTAAATAAAAAATATTATTTACATTGTAAAGTATTTAGATTTGGGCTGTCGATTAAATGCATTAATCCAGTGTGATATATTACACAAAAAGTGACGTGTTCAAAAATGTTACGCAATTAATCGTGTCCCCGGACTGTAATGAGGAAGATTCCTGAGCAATTCAATCTTGCAGTACCTCCTGTTTCCTCCAGGGGGCAGTAAGAGCAACTCCAGCTGTATAGGCAATGCTCAGCTCATACAGAGAACAAACCAACAGACAGAACAACACGAGGACGCGTTCTTGCGTTCAAAACACTTAATGATCTCAAAACGTGTTTTTATAAGTATTAAATTAAGTTTAACATGACGCAGTGACTGAAAAATGGTACGTTTATGACGCGACGCGACCAAAGTTAGATGCTCCAAAAGCATCCGTCTGTCAAGACAAAACCTCATAATAAATATCGGACTGATTGACGAGTTAAATTGCGAAATGGATTTCTGTGAACTGTATGCCAATGATTGGATTTATGGAAATAAACTATATATTGTATTCTAAAGCCGCTTTTTGTCTTATTAATGCTTAACTCCTCTGAAAACATTAATG
>JAVLUX010000033.1:34260000-34280000 GCA_032164185.1 Moxostoma hubbsi | reverse complement strand
CATACACACATTAACCACAAAACCAAACAGTAAAACATGCACACTTATTAAAGTTATTAGACTGTCTATGTGAAAAATGCTTATGTGGGTCAGAAAGAGAGAGAGAGAGAGAGAGAGAGATTTTGTTTTATATTGTATACTGTATATTGTTATTATAGTTTTTATTTTATTCATTACCTGGCACATTATTTTAATTCTATCTTTATTGTTATTTGTTACTATTTTATTATTATTAATTGTCTTGTCATTATCTGTTCTGTGTTTTAATGCTTTGGCAATATTGTATGTAAACACAATCATGCCAATAAAGTACTTTAAAATTGAATTGAGAGAGAGAGAGAGAGAGAGAGAGAGATAGATAGATGCAGACAGACAGACAGACAGATAGATAGACAGACAATAGATAGAGACAGACAGACAGACAGACAGACAGAGAGAGAGAGAGAGAGAGAGAGAGAGAGAGAGAGAGAGAGAGAGAGAGAGAGAGAGATGACCACTACTATAATATATAGCTTCACCTGATTCGGTACACTTTTAACATGATGTCTGCCACACACAATATTCCTCCATCTAAGCTGGTCTTCCAAATGACAGTTTGTGCCATGTGTTCACAACTGTACACTGGAGACTCCAAACATACAGAACATTGATGATTCTACAAAGCATCGCCCCTTAGTGCCCAAACAAGACATGAGGAAATAAAGCGAGAAGCAGGAAATAAAGCATGACAGAGATTCTGTCCAAAGCAATCATGACTGTGATTCAAGGTGCGTTCAGTAACTTGGTGCTCATTTAAAACGTTTAACACATTAAGGAATGAATAGTGTATTTGTGAGGAGTGATCTGAATGGTGTCACGCGAGATGAAGATTGCACTCATAATGGAGTGGTGGTGGTGTAGTGGGCTAAAGCACATAACTGGTAATCAGGTAATCAGGAGGTTGCTGGTTCGATCCCCACAGTCACCACCATTGTGTCCTTGAGTAAGACACTTAACTCCAGGTTGCTCCGGGGGGATTGTCCCTGTAATAAGTGCTCTGTAAGTCACTTTGGATAAAAGCGTCTGCCAAATGCGTAAATGTAAATGTAAATGATGGTTTTCTATGGTCATGGTATTTTACGGGTCACCCCCCTTCAGTGTGTTCGAAGAAACGTCGAAGAAGAGAATCCTTGTGCTAATTGGCGACCACCTACGTAGATACGCTTGGCTATGCTCAGCGCAGTGTTGTTTAGTGATGGGAACAAGAGCGTAAAGAACACAATGGAACATATTTATTATCGTGCTTTGGAAGCGGAGACAACGGGACATCCAGTATCTGTACTAGCGAAGAAGCGGAAAAGGTCTGAAGACGGAAAGACCGGCAAAGATGTAATACTAGAGTCGGTACGGCCTACACAAGGAGGAAAGGTTTAATGATGGCAGTAATTAAAGTACATGAAGAAGAGCAATGATAACGCTAGCTAGAGAACAACTGAATGCCCTTTTGCTGGGTAGCTCCGCCCACAATTAACTCCCATTGGTCCAAATCCCAGCTCTGTATATGCTTTGCTCATGAGGTGCTGGAATTACCATTATTGGGTGTTTTTTCAACTTCAGGCTCTTTCATGTCCCAGGGGTTCATTTTTATTAAAAGAATCAGATTTCACTTTATTTCACTTTTATATTGTTATATGAAGGTCTCGTTAAAACTGAATAGGAAATGTTTTACCAGACCTCCATAATTTATTTTAAAAATGCCTTTCATGCCTTTTATACACAAGATTTGACGGTTATCTCACGATTCGGTTCAATATACGATATGAGGTTCGTGATTCTATATAATCTCAATTAAGTGTTCAAATAACACTTAAATGACAAAGTATTACAGAAAATGTTTTATTTTCTGATTTTCTTTTTTTTTTGGCAAAATGCTCATTATAATTTCTCATCAAATATAAATGCAAAAATTTTGCAAGAATTTCTCTATAAGAAAAGATCACAAACGAATAAGATCAGGTGCAGAACAAGCAACAGAACTGAACAAAACATGTTCTGAAAAAAGTATGTGAAAATGTACATTTTATCTTTTAATAATTAGTTTTCCATCATTATTATAATCAAAATTCTACTTTATATTAATTAACATTAGATCATGAAATGTCACTGTATACAATAATGATATGAGCTATCACTGTTTGAAATAATGTAATAACATTGAGTTTACATTCATTTGTATAAGAAACACTAATGATGTTACTGTCACTTTAAGAGTTCAATGAGCGGCTCACAGTGTTCCGGTTCAACAAACATCAACGAGGAAAGTGGGAGGAGTCTGAGGCCATGTCCACACTAAATACGTTTTAGTTTGAAAATGCATCTTTTTCTCTACGTAAACTTGCTCTTTTTGAAAACGCTCTCCCAAGTGGATAGATTTGAAAACGCTGAAGACGGTGATATCTGAAAACGATGACTTATTTGTTGTCATGTGATGCAGTCATGTCATCCATTCAACCCAAAACAATCAAGATGGCGACTCACATTGTAGCAGCATTATTGTGCCTGTTTTTGACTTTGGAACGTTGTTAAAGACAAACGTTACTTTGTGCGACCTTCGCAACGCATTCCTTCATAGGCGACGCAAAGTTTACTCGGAATTGGTGTCTGGTGGCAAAACACGAGGACAACTGCGTTTCAGCCCATACATAGAAAGGCAATTTTTCGCATGCGCAGTAAGGGGAGAGTTCTCGTACTTTTTAGTGACGATGAGCAACTTTTAGAAAATGTTTCAAAACGGCAGCGTGGACGGAGATCATTTCGAAAACAAAAATGCCTTTTTCAAATGTATCCAGATTAATGTGGATGTAGCTTTAGCTTTAGCTTTCATACATTTCAGAGTTTCTAAACTTTTAATAAAAAGTGTTATTTATTTATTTAAAATTTTTATCTCATCTCCCAATTTGTAATGCCCAATTCCCACTACTTAGTAGTGGTCCTTGTAGTGGCATGTTTCTCACTTCAATCCGGGTGGCGGAGGACCAGTCTCAGTTGCGTCCGCGTCTGACACCGCCAATCCGCGCATCTGATCACGTGACTCGTTGTGCATGACACCGCGGAGACTCACAGCATGTGGAGACTCATGCTACTCTCCACGATCCACACACAACTCACCACACGCCCCATTGAGAGAACCACTAATCACCACCACGAGGAGGTTACCCCATGTGACTCTACCCTTCCTAGCAACCGGGCCAATTTGGTTACCCCATGTGACTACACCCACCCTAGCAACCTGGACAATTTGGTTACCCCATGTGACTCTACCCTCCCTAGCAACCGGGACAATTTGGTTACCCCATGTGACTCTACCCTCCCTAGCAACCGGGCCAGTTTGGTTACCCCATGTGACTCTACCATCCCTAGCAACCGGGCCAGTTTGGTTACTCCATGTGACTCTACCCTCCCTAGCAACCGGGACAATTTGGTTACCCCATGTGACTCTACCATCCCTAGCAACCGGGCCAATTTGGTTACCCCATGTGACTACACCCACCCTAGCAACCGGGACAATTTGGTTACCCCATGTGACTCTACCCTCCCTAGCAACCGGGACAATTTGGTTACCCCATGTGACTCTACCCTCCCTAGCAACCGGGCCAGTTTGGTTACCCCATGTGACTCTACCATCCCTAGCAACCGGGCCAGTTTGGTTACTCCATGTGACTCTACCCTCCCTAGCAACCGGGACAATTTGGTTACCCCATGTGACTCTACCATCCCTAGCAACCGGCCAATTTGGTTACCCCATGTGACTCTACCCTCCCTAGCAACCGGGCCAGTTTGGTTACCCCATGTGACTCTACCCTCCCTAGCAACCGGGCCAGTTTGGTTACTCCATGTGACTCTACCCTCCCTAGCAACCGGGACAATTTGGTTACCCCATGTGACTCTACCCTCCCTAGCAACTGGGCCAGTTTCGTTACCCCATGTGACTCTACCCTCCCTAGCAACCGGGCCAGTTTGGTTACCCCATGTGACTCTACCCTCCCTAGCAACCGGGCCAGTTTGGTTACTCCATGTGACTCTACCCTCCCTAGCAACCGGGACAATTTGGTTACCCCATGTGACTCTACCCTCCCTAGCAACTGGGCCAGTTTCGTTACCCCATGTGACTCTACCCTCCCTAGCAACCGGGCCAGTTTGGTTACTCCATGTGACTCTACCCTCCCTAGCAACCGGGACAATTTGGTTACCCCATGTGACTCTACCCTCCCTAGCAACCGGGCCAGTTTGGTTACCCCATGTGACTCTACCCTCCCTAGCAGCCGGGACAATTTGGTTACCCCATTTGACTCTACCCTCCCTAGCAACCGGGCCAATTTGGTTACCCCATGTGACTCTACCCTCCCTAGCAACCAGACCAATTTGGTTACCCCATGTGACTCTACCCTCCCTAGCAACCAGACCAATTTGGTTACCCCATGTGACTCTACCCTCCCTAGCAACCGGGACAATTTGGTTGCCCATGTGACTCTACCCTCCCTAGCCACCGGGCCAATTTGGTTGCCCCATGTGACTCTACCCTTTCTAGCAACCGGGCCAATTTGGTTGCCCCATGTGACTCTACCCTCCCTAGCAACCGGGCCAATTTGGTTGCCCCATGTGACTCTACCCTCCCTAGCAACCGGGCCAATTTGGTTGCCCCATGTGACACTAGACTCCCTAGCAACCGGGACAATTTGGTTGCCCCATGTGACTCTACCCTCCCTAGCAACCAGGCCATTTTGGTTGCCCCATGTGACTCTACCCTCCCTAGCAACCGGGCCATTTTGGTTGCCCCATGTGACTCTACCCTCCCTAGCAACCGGCCAATTTGGTTACCCCATGTGACTCTACCCTCCCTAGCAACCGGGACAATTTAGTTGCCCCATGTGACTCTACCCTCCCTAGCAACCGGGACAATTTGGTTGCCCCATGTGACTCTACCCTCCCTAGCAACCGGGCCAATTTGGTTGCCCCATGTGACTCTACCCTCCCTAGCAACCGGGCCAATTTGGTTACCCCATGTGACTCTACCCTCCCTAGCAACCGGGCCAATTTGGTTGCCCCATGTGACTCTACCCTCCCTAGCAACCGGGCCAATTTGGTTACCCCATGTGACTCTACCCTCCCTAGCAACCGGGACGATTTGGTTGCCCCATGTGACTCTACCCTCCCTAGCAACCGGGCCAATTTGGTTACCCCATGTGACTCTACCCTCCCTAGCAACCGGGACGATTTGGTTGCCCCATGTGACTCTACCCTCCCTAGCAACCGGGCCAATTTGGTTACCCCATGTGACTCTACCCTCCCTAGCAACCGGGCCAATTTGGTTGCCCCATGTGACTCTACCCTCCCTAGCAACCGGGCCAATTTGGTTACCCCATGTGACTCTACCCTACCTAGCAACCGGGACAATTTGGTTACCCCATGTGACTCTACCCTCCCTAGCAACTGGGACAATTTGGTTGCCCCATGTGACTTTACCCTCCCTAGCAACCGGGACAATTTGGTTGCCCCATGTGACTCTACCCTCCCTAGCAACCGGGCCAATTTGGTTGCTAAGGAGACCTGACTGGAGTCAATCAGCACACTCTGGATTCAAACTCACGACTCCAGCGGTGATAGTCAGCGTAAATACTCGCTGAGATACACAGACCCCCTTATAACGAGTTTATTTACAAATGTACAGGTTCCAGTGAAGCACTTACAATGGAAGTGAATCGGGACAGTCCATAAACGTTAAAATACTCACTGTTTCGAAAGTATAGCCACAAGTCGGAACCATTGTAAGTGTTTCTTTCTTACAGAGTAAAAAAACGCATTTTTGTGGTAAACAACATTATTCCACAAATGCAAGTTATTGAGCCTAATTTATATTGAACCGGAACATCAACGAGCTGTTTACCGATGACCAGAATCTACAACCACTTTAAGATAATTGCTCATGACAGCATGCTAATTAGACCAATTAAAGCCATTATATATCGTGGTTTGGGTGGTTTTGTGAAAGCAACTCCGAAAGACTGAAAGACTTTATCCACATCGTTCATTTCTCATAACTGATCTGGTAACCAAGGTAACGTGATGTTATTTTTGATAGGACAACTCTCCTTCCCCACAAACAAGCAAAGCACCTCTAAAGGACAAACTGCAGCTAATTTAAGATCTTCAGAGCACTAAAGCATTAAAGAGTCGTGTAAAAGGCGAGGTAATATGTTTCTACACTATTATGAGGTTTGTACACGCTCATAATCTCAGTCATGTTGGGAATACAAATGTTCACTCTAGATTACACTTTGCCTAAAACTAGATTAACTCTCTTTTCTCTTGGTCATTGGGTCCAATTAAAGTCAAACTGTAAAAGGATTTGGGATTAATTACTTTCCCTATGCCTGCTAAAGCAATGTATATTTGTATTATTATTATGAAAACTCATTAAACCTTTCCTCAGCATTCTAATGAGCGCATGACATCATGAGAACAGAAAGAAAGAGTGTCTTACCTTCTCTGACACATCCCCTTCCTGTCTATGGATCCCAAACTCTGTAAAACACACAGACACAAGCTCAGGCCAGCAGACATAGATACAGTTTCCTCAAAATATATATATAACAAAGGCTGTTACACTCTGGAGCAATTGATTCTGATTGGTTAATCACGTTATTCCCACTATTAAATCATTCATTCTAGACAGACAATGCAGATCAGATGGATGGATGGATATTTTTTAAGACAGACTGGTGATGGATGGATGGATGGATGGATGGATGTTTTTCAAGACAGACTGGTGATGTTTGGATGGATGGATGTTTTTCAAGACAGACTGGTGATGGATGGATGGATGGATGGATGGATGTTTTTCAAGACAGACTGGTGATGTTTGGATGGATGGATGGATGGATGGATGGATGTTTTTCAAGACAGACTGGGGATGGATGGATGGATGGATGGATATTTTTCAAGACAGACTGGGGATGGATGGATGGATGGATGGATGTTTTTCAAGACAGACTGGTGATGGATGGATGGATGGATGGATGGATATTTTTCAAGACAGACTGGTGATGGATGGATGGATGGATGGATGGATGGATGTTTTTCAAGACAGACTGGTGATGGATGGATGGATGGATGGATATTTTTCAAGACAGACTGGTGATGGATGGATGGATGGATGGATGGATGGATGGATGTTTTTCAAGACAGACTGGTGATGGATGGATGGATGGATGGATGTTTTTCAAGACAGACTGGTGATGGATGGATGATGGATGGATGGATATTTTTCAAGACAGACTGGTGATGGATGGATGGATGGATGGATGTTTTTCAAGACAGACTGGGGATGGATGGATGGATGGATGGATATTTTTCAAGACAGACTGGTGATGGATGGATGGATGGATGGATGTTTTTCAAGACAGACTGGTGATGGATGGATTGATGGATGGATGGATGGATGTTTTTCAAGACAGACTGGTGATGGATGGATGGATGGATATTTTTCAAGACAGACTGGTGATGGATGGATGGATGGATGGATGTTTTTCAAGACAGACTGGTGATGGATGGATGGATGGATGGATGTTTTTCAAGACAGACTGGTGATGGATGGATGGATGGATGGATATTTTTCAAGACAGACTGGTGATGGATGGATGGATGGATGGATGGATGTTTTTCAAGACAGACTGGTGATGGATGGATGGATGGATATTTTTCAAGACAGACTGGTGATGGATGGATGGATGGATGGATGGATGTTTTTCAAGACAGACTGGTGATGGATGGATGGATGGATGTTTTTCAAGACAGACTGGTGATGATGGATGGATGGATGGATGGATGGATGGATGGATGGATAGATGTTTTTCAAGACAGACTGGTGATGGATGGATGGATGGATGGATATTTTTCAAGACAGACTGGTGATGGATGGATGGATGGATGGATGTTTTTCAAGACAGACTGGTGATGGATGGATGGATGGATGGATGGATGTTTTTCAAGACAGACTGGTGATGGATGGATGGATGGATGTATGGATGTTTTTCAAGACAGACTGGTGATGGATGGATGGATGGATGTTTTTCAAGACAGACTGGTGATGGATGGATGGATGGATGGATATTTTTCAAGACAGACTGGTGATGGATGGATGGATGGATGGATATTTTTCAAGACAGACTGGTGATGGATGGATGGATGGATGTTTTTCAAGACAGACTGGTGATGGATGGATGGATGGATGTTTTTCAAGACAGACTGGTGATGGATGGATGGATGGATGGATGGATATTTTTCAAGACAGACTGGTGATGGATGGATGGATGGATGGATGTTTTTCAAGACAGACTGGTGATGGATGGATGGATGGATGGATATTTTTCAAGACAGACTGGTGATGGATGGATGGATATTTTTCAAGACAGACTGGTGATGGATGGATGGATGGATATTTTTCAAGAGACTGGTGATGGATGGATGGATGGATGGATATTTTTCAAGACAGACTGGTGATGGATGGATGGATGGATGGATGTTTTTCAAGACAGACTGGTGATGGATGGATGGATGGATGGATATTTTTCAAGACAGACTGGTGATGGATGGATGGATGGATGGATGGATGTTTTTCAAGACAGACTGGTGATGGATGGATGGATGGATATTTTTCAAGACAGACTGGTGATGGATGGATGGATGGATGGATGGATGTTTTTCAAGACAGACTGGTGATGGATGGATGGATGGATGGATGTTTTTCAAGACAGACTGGTGATGGATGGATGGATGGATGGATGGATGGATGGATAGATGTTTTTCAAGACAGACTGGTGATGGATGGATGGATGGATATTTTTATGACAGACTGGTGATGGATGGATGGATGGATGGATGGATGTTTTTCAAGACAGACTGGTGATGGATGGATGGATGGATGTATGGATGTTTTTCAAGACAGACTGGTGATGGATGGATGGATGGATGTATGGATGTTTTTCAAGACAGACTGGTGATGGATGGATGGATGGATGTTTTTCAAGACAGACTGGTGATGGATGGATGGATGGATGGATATTTTTCAAGACAGACTGGTGATGGATGGATGGATGGATGTTTTTCAAGACAGACTGGTGATGGATGGATGGATGGATGTTTTTCAAGACAGACTGGTGATGGATGGATGGATGGATGGATATTTTTCAAGACAGACTGGTGATGGATGGATGGATGGATGGATGTTTTTCAAGACAGACTGGTGATGGATGGATGGATGGATGGATATTTTTCAAGACAGACTGGTGATGGATGGATGGATATTTTTCAAGACAGACTGGTGATGGATGGATGGATGGATATTTTTCAAGAGACTGGTGATGGATGGATGGATGGATGGATATTTTTCAAGACAGACTGGTGATGGATGGATGGATGGATGGATGTTTTTCAAGACAGACTGGTGATGGATGGATGGATGGATGGATGGATGGATATTTTTCAAGACAGACTGATGATGGATGGATGGATGGATGGATGGATGGAATGACAGATAGAACAATAGATTGATAGATAGATAGATATTTTTCAAGACAGATTGGGGATGGATGGATGAATGGATGGATGGATTGATAGAATGACAGATGGATGGATGGATGGATGGATGAATGGATTGACAGACTGGTGATGATGGATGGATATTTTTTAAGACAGACTGGTGATAGATGGATGGATAGGTGGATGGATGGATGGATATAGATGCACAGAGAGAGAGAGTGAGAGAGAAAGAGAGAGACAAATTAAAGGATGGATGATGGATGGATGGATGTTTGTCAGACAGAATGGTGATGATGGATGGTTATAGATGGACAGAGAGAGCGTGAGAGAGACAGATTAATGGATGGATGATGGATGGATGGTTGGATATTTTTCAAAACAGATTGGTGATGTTTGGATGGATGGATAGATGGATGGACTGATATATTTTAAGACAGACTGGTGATGGATGGATGGATGGCTGGATAGGAGATGGATGGAGAGAGAGAGAGAGAGAGAGAGAGAGAGAGAGAAAGAAAGAGACAGATTAATGGATGGATGATGGATGGATGGATGGATGCAAGGCTGAATAGGTGGATGGATGGATATAGACGGACCGAGAGAAAGATGGATGGATGGATATTTTTCAAGATGGATGGATGGATGGATGCAAGGCTGGATAGGTGGATGGATGGATATAGATGGACAGTGATAGAGAGTGAGAAAGATGAATGGATGGATGTGTGTGACATTTGGAACAGTTCATGTGGTCTTTAAAAGACAACAGCTGGAAACAGGAAGATCACTGCTGTGATTGTGACCTTCACCTGTGTGCGTCTCACAGAGAGAAATAGAGCGCGCATTTCAGCACGATATCCATTATGTGGTCTGTAAATAACCTTGATACAATCTCTGATACAAATCTCTGCCACTCATACAGTTAATTATGCACCTGTTAACATCAGGTAATGGTATAATCATCCTCTGACAATGTGTACACCTGTACCCCTAGGAAGAACCCAGTGTGACCGACAGTCAGATCACAAAAGCGATGTTAACGTTGAATAAAATCACTGAACTTCATAAAAACGGGTCATTTTGCAACTCAACACCCTCAAACCAGAGAAATTAGACAATTTATCAGCAAAAGAAGTCCTACAAGCGTAACCACTAAATTATAACTTCTCAATAAGATAGAAGTGTACCTGTGGTGTGTGTGTGTGTGTGTGTGTGTGTGTGTATAAAGAAGAAATCATCTTACGCATCATCTTGTTTTCGTAACACTTCATTATTGTGCTACAGGTAACCTAAAGCTGTTTAACAAACTAGCACTCTTAACACGGCTATTTAACACAAGTGCACACGGTAAGAAAGACATTCCAGTGATCACATACCTGTGCAGCCCAGTCTGACCCAGTGCTCCAGGTACACACAAGTAAACCACACGCTCTCTGTCTCTGTCCAAGTGTTTAATCAAAGCCGTTTCTGTGCTACTGCTGAGTTGGTGTACTTTAATTGTGGTTGCCAGGAGATAAGTTCCACTAACAGCGCAGTGAACAGAGAGAGAGACAGAGACAGAGAGAGAGAGAGAGACAGAGAGAGAGAGAGAGAGACACAGTGAGAGAGAGAGAGAGAGAGAGAGAGAGTGAGGGAGAGAGAGAAAGACGGGGGGCGTTCAAAAGGGTACTGAATACTAATTGCTGCCACAATAAAGTTAAACTAAAGGCCAGTGGCACATCACACTTATTGTTTCGAGAGAGAGAGAGCTCAATCCCGGACATGTCCGTTGTGTGTTTGTTTGTGCTTTTGTTTAAGTTTTCATTAAAGTATTATTTATATTGACAAGCCGGTTCTCGCCTCCTCCTTGCCCATCCTAACCCCATGTTACGTTGGTGCCGAAACCCAGGAAGGAGGAGGGATGCCCGTCGCAGAGTCCTCGACACTGCCGTCTACCCCGGGGAGCGCCGCAGCCTTCTGTCGGGTGACGGAGTAGCCCGACCGCCCAGATGCGGGAAACGGCCACCGTCCGCGGGGTGAGTGGGGACTGGATTCCCCGACTGCCCGGAGCAGAAGGGCCGCTGCCAGGGGCGGAGGAATGTCTCCACTCGTCGCCAGGAAAGCGGAGGGGCGTTCTGTCCACTGGGGGTTGGAGGTTGACTCCGGTTCGCCCGGAGACAAGCCATTTCTTCTGTGGTGACTTCCTGTTTGTACCATATATAAAGCCATGCTTATCCAATGTCACGTTGCGAAGTATTGCCAGTTTCACTGCCTTACCAAGCCATTGTTTACTCATTACCTTCTTGTTATGACCATTTTTGGATTACCGATTTGCTCTGTTTGCCTCGTTGGACTGCTGACTTGTCGAGTTCCTCACAATATACCACTTGTCTAATATTGTGTAGGTCCCCCTCGTGCCGCCAAAACAGCGCCAAACGCAAATAGCGTTCTGAGATAGTCTTCTCAGCATAATTGTACAGAGGGGTTATCTGAGTTACCGTAGACTTTTACAGTTTGAAATACTCAAGCCAGCCCATCTGGCATCAACAATCATGCCACGGTCCAAATCACTGAGATTAAAACATTTTTCCCATTCTGATGGTTGATGTGAACATCATCTGAAGCTCCTGACCCGTATATGCATGACTGCTGCCACACGATTGTCTGATAAGATAATCGCATGCATGATTGTTGGTGCCAGACGGGCTGGTTTGAGTATTTGTGGGATTTTCACACACAACAGTCTCTAGAATTTACTCTGAATGGTGCCAAAAACAAAAAACATCCAGTGAGCGTCAGATCTGTGGTTGGAAACACTTTGTTGATATACACTGGCAGCCAAAAGTTTAGAATAATGTTCAGATTTTGCTCTTATGGAAAGAAAATGGTATTTTTATTGACAAAAGTGGCATTCAACTGATCACAGTGTATCAGTCAGAACATTAATAATGTGAAAAATTACTCCGGTGACCTTTCACCTCACACTTCCTGTAGCACTTGACCTTTCACCCCACACTTCCTGTAGCACTTGACCTTTCACCCCACACTTCCTGTAGCAATTGACCTTTCACCCCACACTTCCTGTAGCAATTGACCTTTCACCCCACACTTCCTGTAGCACTTGACCTTTCACCCCACACTTCCTGTAGCACTTGACCTTTCACCCCACACTTCCTGTTGCACTCGACCTTTCACCCCACACTTCCTGTAGCACTCGACCTTTCACCCCACACTTCCTGTAGCAATTGACCTTTCACCCCACACTTCCTGTAGCACTTGACCTTTCACCCCACACTTCCTGTAGCACTTGACCTTTCACCCCACACTTCCTGTAGCACTTGACCTTTCACCTCACACTTCCTGTTGCACTCGACCTTTCACCCCACACTTCCTGTAGCGCTTGACCTTTCACCTCACACTTCCTGTAGCGCTTGACCTTTCACCCCACACTTCCTGTAGCACTTGACCTTTCACCCCACACTTCCTGTAGCACTTGCCATAGATGTGACTGCCTTGTCGGGCACTTCTCACGCACCTTACAGTCCAGCTGATCCCACAAAAGCTCAATGGGGTTCAGATCCGTAACACTCTTTTCCAATTATCTGTTGTCCAATGTCTGTGTTTCTTTGCCCACTCGAACCTTTTCTTTTTGTTTTTCTGTTTCAAAAGTGGCTTTTTCTTTGCAATTCTTCCCATAAGAGTCTTCTCTTTACTGTTGTACATGAAACTGGTGTTGAGCGGGTAGAATTCAATGAAGCTGTCAGCGGAGGACATGTGAGGCGTCTATTTCTCAAACTAGAGACTCTGATGTACTTATCCTCTTGTTTAGTTGTACATCTGGTCTTCCACATCTCTTTCTGCCCTTGTTAGAGACAGTTGTGCTTTGTCTTTGAAGACTGTAGTTACACCTTTGGATGAAATCTGCAGTTTTTTGGCAATTTCAAGCCGTTAATCCTCAAAACAATGATTGACTGATGAGTTTCTAGAGAAAGCGGTTTCATTTTTGCCATGCTTGTTCTAATATTGACCTTAAGACATGCCAGTCTATTGCATACTGTGGCAACTCAAAAACAAACACAAAGACACATTAAGGTGTTGGAGCGATGTCTGCTGTCTAGATTTGATCAAAAATGACTTTTTTCAAATATTGATGGTACTGTTGTTTACATCAGTAATGTCCTGATTATACTTTGTAATCAGCTGAATGCCACTTTGGTGAATAAAAGCACCAATTTCCTTCCGAAACAGCAAAACATGCCCATTATTCCAAACTTTTGGCCGCCAGTTTATGTATAAGTGCTAGAGAAGTCTTAAGAAGTTCTAGAAATACTCAAGAAAAGGGTGAATCTTAACGAACTCTCTGAAACAGCAACCTCTAAACAATCAAATGTTCCTCTGGGTGAGGATGCTGCGGAGACAGGCAGCATGTAAGAATGAAAGAACCGCAGATCTGCTTTCATTGTCACTGGACAATTAACATCAACATGACATGAGTCATTCTAAGGGAGACACGTGCGCTGAAGTGTGTGCGCTGGAGTGTGTGTGTGCTGAATGGGTGTGGTTAGCAGAATCGACCATGTCTTGTGGTTACTGTGAGCGACTGAATGCTACTCATAAATCTCTGCAGTGTGGCCAGGGTGTGGTCGGGGTAATAGGGCTGGAAGACATGCTGTCATACGCTTGATGAAGTCATTCAGAGACAGACAGATGCCAACCAATGGTGATGGGTCCGGCAGACACTACTGTCACAAGCTGCTGATTTACTGACTGCTAAAGTTCACATGCAGATGCCCCAAATAGTATTTAGACACTTCTGGACAGTTAAGTCACACTTGAAAATATATGAATGTCACTGCATTAGATAACAAAATATAGGGGTGACTTAGGGTCTGACCCATGTCAGGAATGCAGTAATACATTTTTAGCATTCATAACTTATGAATTCATATTTCTATATATTGCTCTGTGTATTTGGACGTGTTGTTCTCGTGTCATGTTTGTTAGCCTACGTTGTGTACTGTCTAATGATGTCATTGTAGGAACTGTTAGGAGTTTTGAGAGTCATGTGACAATTTATTATTCACCTCTGACCCTCATCTGATGACCAACTGAGGCTTAGTGGATCCGAATAATCAATGCTATGTCTCTAAATAACAACTTTTGTGTAGAGGAACAGAACACCATGATTGGACGTTTCTAGAATGTTCTGTAATGTTCACCTATCAAACGCTTGTAAATATTAAGTCAATTAATTTGCATTTGTATATCGCTATATTTGCACTCATTTCAGTAATTAAGTTAGTTTGAGATTAAATCCTCACCTCAGTTTCTGCCTTTGGAAATGTGAAGAACGGTCGGTCTGTTCGTTCGAACGTCTGTCTATCTATCTAGAATTAATACCTATATATGGATCTAGAATTAATATCTATCTATCAATCTAGAATTAATATGTATCGATCTAAAATGAATATGTATCTATCTAGAATAAATATCTATCTATCGATCTGGAATTAATATCTATCAATCTAGAATGAATATTTATTAATCTAGAATGAATATCTATCTATCAATCAAGATTAAATATTATTATATTAATATAGAATTAAAATCTATAAATCAAGAATTCATATCTTTCGATCTAGAATTCATATCTATATCTATCTATCTATAATTAATTTCTATCAATCTAGATTTAATATTAATTTATCAATCTAGAATTAATATATATATATATATATATATATATATATATATATATATATATATATATAATTAATATCTATCAATCTAGAAATAACATGTATCAATCTAGAAATAATATCTATTTATTGATCTTGAATTAATAATTAATAATAATTAATCTAGATTACATATTTGAATTAATAATTAATAATAATCAACCTAGATTACATATTTACATATCAATCTAGAATTAATATCTATCAATCTAGAATTAATATCTATATATCTATCTAGAATAAATTTTTATCTATTAATCTAGATTAAATATTTATATATCAATCTGGAATTAAAATCTAGAATTAATATCTATCAATCTAGAATTAATATCTATCAATCTAGAATTAATATCTATATATGTATCTAGAATTAATATCTATATATGTATCTAGAATTAATTTCTATCAATCTAGATTTAATATTCATTTATCAATCTAGAATTTATATATATATAATTAATTTCTATCAATCTAGATTACATATTTATATATGAATCTAGAATTCATATCTATCGATCTAAAATTAATATCTATATATCTATCTAGAATAAATGTTTTATCTATTAATCTAGATTAAATATTTATATATCAATCTAGAATTAAAATCTAGAAATCTAGAATTCATATCTATCGATCTAGAATTAATATCTATATATGTATCTAGAATTATTTTCTATCAATCTAGATTAAATATATATCAATCTAGAATTAATATCTATCAATCTAGAATTAATATTCATCTATTGATCTAGAATTATATCTATCTATCTATCAAAATAGAATTAAAATCTAGAAATCTAGAATTCATATCTATCTATATAGAATTAATATCTATCAATCTAGAATTAATATCTATCGATCTAGAATTCATATCTATATATGTATCTAGAATTAATATCTATATATGTATCTAGAATTAATTTCTATCGATCTAGATTTAATATTCATTTATCAATCTAGAATTTATATATATATATAATTAATTTCTATCAATCTAGATTACATATTTATATATGAATCTAGAATTAATATCTATCAATCTAGAATTAATATCTATATATCTATCTAGAATAAATGTTTTATCTATTAATCTAGATTAAATATTTATATATCAATCTAGAATTAAAATCTAGAAATCTAGAATTCATATCTATCGATCTAGAATTAATATCTATATATGTATCTAGAATTATTTTCTATCGATCTAGATTAAATATTTATATATCAATCTAGAATTAATATCTATCAATCTAGAATTAATATTCATCTATTGATCTAGAATTATATCTATCTATCTATCAATATAGAATTAAAATCTAGAAATCTAGAATTCATATCTATCTATATAAAATTAATATCTATCAATCTAGAATTAATATCTATCGATCTAGAATTCATATCTATATATGTATCTAGAATTAATTTCTATCGATCTAGATTTAATATTCATTTATCAATCTAGAATTTATATATATATATAATTAATTTCTATCAATCTAGATTACATATTTATATATCAATCTAGAATTAATATCTATCAATCTAGAATTAATATCTATATATCTATCTAGAATAAATGTTTTATCTATTAATCTAGATTAAATATTTATATATCAATCTAGAATTAAAATCTAGAAATATAGAATTAATATTCATCTATTGATCTAGAATTATATCTATCTATCTATCAATATAGAATTAAAATCTAGAAATCTAGAATTCATATCTATCTATATAGAATTAATATCTATCAATCTAGAATTAATATCTATCTATCTATATGAATAGACATTTTGTCAGTCTGTCTGTCTATCATTAAAAGTCTTTAATCGTTCTTTAAAATACTGCACATTTCCCTTGATATTTTATGTAATGAAATGGCTTGAATACATTTGTTAAGTGTTGCATAAATGTTCAAATATCTTTTGGGGTCACTTATATATTGATCCGATCAGAGATTTTCGTTAATGTGTGTGTGTGTGTGTGTGTGTGTGTGTGTGTGTGTGTGTGTGTGTGTTTGGTTTATGATGAGTGCGTTTCTCTCTATACTTTTCTCAATATTTTCTAACCTCCATGTCTCAAAACAATGAGTGTAGCTACAGCAGCACACAGCCTAGACCACAGAAATGCTGTTAGATCACTTGTACATGTTCTCTCTTCCCCTCTTTCTCATGCCTGCATGTTTATTTTCCTTGATTAGTATTAAACTATCCATTACACATCAAACACTACTCTGGCCTCTGCTGATCACGTTTGCATAATTAAGCATGTGTGTGTGTGTGTGTGTGTGTGTGTGCTCAAGTAATGTTCTGGAACTTTGTGTTGTAACCAATAGAACGTTTCAAAGAAAACGAATAGAGAAGAAATCCAGAAAAAAGACAACAAAGGCAGTAAAGGATATGGGGTAAAGAGTCTATACTTGAGTTCTTAACTTGTAGGTCACAACATAGGGGTCAGGGTTTGGCTGGTCAGCCTCTGCTGGTGGATGTTGCAACTACACCATCAGGTTACCAAAAACACCTTTCTCAAGTGACATCCATTTAAAGTCGTAGCTGTGCTTTCGGACAGAATAAAATTAGATTTAATCATCACACACAATGTAAATGCACAACAAATATTTTTTTTTTTTTTTTGTCAAATCAACCTCTTGACATATTCCAATGGAAATATTTTGTTAACTGTTATTATTGCTGTAACCAAATTATCATTTAAATTAAATTTGGCTATTGGTTAACATTAATTCAAATTATTTCAGAGACGAAGAAAGCTATACATTTTATATTAAAGATTGCAAAGAAAATATCATTATTATTATCATTATTATTATTATTATTATTATAATTATTATCATTATTATTATCATCATCATTATCATTATTATCATTATTATCATCATTATTATTATTATTATTATCATTATCATTATTATCATCATCATTATTATTATCATTATCATTATTATCATCATCATTATTATTATTATCATTATCATTATCATCATCATCATCATCATCATCATTATTATTATTATTATCATTATTATTATTATTATCATTATCATTATTATCATTATTATCATTATCATTATCATTATTATCATTATTATTAGCATTATTATTATCATTATTATCATCATCATTATTATTATTATTATTATTATTATTATTATTATTATTAGCATTATTATTATTATTATTATTATCATCATCATTATTATTATTATTATTATTATTATTAGCATCATCATTATTATTATTATTATTATTATTATCATTATTTTTAGTATTATTATCATTATTATTATTATTATTATTATTATTATTATTATTATTCATTATTAACATTATTATTATTATTATCATTATTATTATTGCAATAACATGCACAAATTAAAACGAATCTTTCCATGACATTTACAGACTGTTAAAATGTACTTGTAATTATTTGCTCATCCTCATGCTGTTCCAAACCCATATGACTTTATTTATTTCGTGGAACACAAAAGGAGACGTTAGTCACGATTTATTTTCATTACATCTTTTTTTTCTGTACAATGAAAGTGAATGGTGACTGAGACTAACATTCTGCCAAACGTCTCCATTTGTGTCATATGGGTTTGGAATAAACTCGGAATGATCCGGAGAGGTCTTGACTATGTAAAAGCGGTGGTCTGTTTACTTGTGTTTTCTTTAAACTCGCCTGTGAGTGTGATAGGCACTCTCTCGTGTTCTGCACGCAGGGTAAGGAACGATCCCTGATTATTTGCTGACACAAGAGGAAAACTCATTTTGGAGTTGGAGACAGCCTTGGAGACAGACAGAGCGACTGAGTCGGAGAGAGCGAGAGATCGACAGAGAGAGAGAGACGGTCTGATTCACACCTCTCCATTCCCACGGTATTTAGTTTGTTTACGTGCCACAGTCAGACACAAAAACAGTCACATAAATGCAGACGTGCACACAACAAACCGCAGCCAATATTTGTGCTTCCAATTATCAGCCAGGAACTACGAGGAACTTGCCAACATGTTACAACACAAAAGGAGTTTTCCACTAATCGTTCTCACTGCCTTGATCTCAATTAAGTTTTCATTTAATGTGCTTTATTGGCACAACAATAACAGTGCATCTGTATTGCTGAAGTGTTGCAGAATAGTGGCGCACAATAAAAACGGCGAGTCAAACAGCAACGGCGCGAGTAAACAAACGATTTTAAAGGTGAATTTCCACAGTTCGTTTTTTTAATTCTCTTATAACGGCATAATGGGGGTCACAGTGAGGCGCTTACAATGGAAGTGAATGGGGCCCATTTTTGGAGGGTTTAACCCTCTATGGTACGGTGTTGGGTAACACGCAACATGCTCAAAACATAAAATGTTCAATGCATCAATTGCTGTTCTGAGATGTGGGTTGGCACTGTTTTAGTGGCATGAGGGGGACCTACACAATATTAGGCAGGTGGTTTTAATGTTGTGGCTGATCGGTGTATGTTGTCCTGCATCACTGTAGCATAATGGAATCACAAGTATTAAATATGAACGTTTTTATGTTATAACCATGATTAAGCCTTTATAAAATATTTTTAAATATATCTCAAATCCTATAATATAAGTTCTGATTGTATTTAACTGTATAAAATTATATATATATATATATATATATATATATATATATATTATCTTCAGAGAGATAGTGAGAGTGAGGATGAGGA